>CM018052.1:12736949-12944449 GCA_008638375.1 Nyssa sinensis | reverse complement strand
TTAGATCTCACAGTTTTATTGATTCCGAGGCTTCCGTTTCCTTCCACCAATTATAAAAGTTTAGCCATGCATGGCCATGGAAACTTGAAGGAGAAATTAGAGAAGAGGGGAGAGAGAGAGAGAGAGAGAGAGAGAGAGAGAGAGAGAGAGAGAGAGAGAGATGTGCGTGTGTGACGGCTGCTCTTAGAAGCCGCCTAATTAAAAATAAAATAACGTCCTAATATAACTAGGAAAGTGATATTTCAGCTGGAATTTTCACACTAGATCTGAAATTTCCAAAAATAAATCGCATGGACCTGCATATTAGAATTTCGCGCAGCCAAAAATGTCAGCAGTGCGGGCGCAGCAACACTAGGCCCGATTTTGACCTTAATTCACCCAGAATCTATCAAAATGCAAAAATTAAAAGTTGTATAAATGTTTCTTGGCTTTCCATAG
The DNA here is from genome assembly GCA_008638375.1 of Nyssa sinensis. Lineage (NCBI taxonomy): Eukaryota > Viridiplantae > Streptophyta > Magnoliopsida > Cornales > Nyssaceae > Nyssa > Nyssa sinensis. The sequence continues at coordinate 12,944,011 of CM018052.1, read as the reverse complement.
CTTCTTGAATCATCTCAATCGGAGCTCGGATGAGAGAGTTATGCCCTGATTACGAAGCAATGTCGAAACTATCCGAAAATCGCCCTGTAGAGACATGGAAAATTGAGGAAAAATTTTTCGTTTTGCCAGTAGGGCTGTAAGACATGATGGGATTAATTATTAGAGAAAATATAAAATAATATAAGACACGAACGGGCACCTAGAGATGGAAAAAATAAATAATACTGATGTTGAGTGGGTTTTATGCCAACTTTATTGACGCTTCATTATTAATATTTTATGAAGTAAAATATTATTAAATACGGTAAAAGATACCTCGGTTTAATGTTAAATTTATCGGCATGTCAGAACTTAATTTTTTGGGGAATAAAATATTAATACAGTAAGCTATATATTATATATATATATATATATATATATACATCATAAAATAATTACACATATTAAATGAAAAAAAAAAAGGGAAAGGGAGGGAATGTCGGCAACATGGGTTGTGCGGTGTGTGGCGTGTTGATATGTGCATGTGTATATTATAATATATATAAATGCATAAGATGTCTCAAGGTGAGACAATAAGCAATTAAATAGGCAGGGAAAAAACAAGAAAAACAAAAGAGAAAAAAAAGGGGGAAGAAAAGTCAACAAAAGGGGCTGGTGGATGAGTGTGTTTAAAATTAAATAAAGCAGCAGGTGAGGAGGAAAGGAAAGAGAGAATAGGGTGACGGTAGTGCATTGAGTAGTTGTGTATTATATGTGTAATATATTATATATACATGTAATATCAATTGAAGCAGACAAGGAGTATTGGGTGTGTGGTGTGAGTTTGTGGGGCGGCTCAAGAAGGTGAAAAAGTATGTATATTGATTTAGGGGTGCAGCAGGTCGGTGCAGGAGATTGAAAAATATATATATTTATCTAATTGTGTGCGTTTTGGCGGTGGAGCAAAGAGTTGGAACAGCAGCAGGCTTATCGATTTATATATATCTATATGGATGTGTATTGGGTTATGAAGTTGAAAAAAAAAAAAAAAAAGAGAGAAAAATCAAATGAAAAAGGGAGACCAGCCGAGACAGTGAGAGGAATCGGTGGCAGTAGGCGGCAGGCCTGGACTTGTGGGCGTGGTGTAGCAGTACAGTGGTGATGGAGGTGGATTTGGAAGGCTATTGATCCATGTTTGAGTGGGTTAAAGCTGTCGCGGGAGGAACTGATTTGGGAACTGTGATAAATTAAAGTGAGAAGCAACAACAGAACTTACTGGATTTTTTGGAGAACTTGGAGGAGCAAAGCAGCAGAGCAGTCATCCAATTGAGGGATTGGGTTGATTTGTTAAATCAGATTTTGGTACAAACAGGTTGGCACCCCTTACGTTGCAGTTGGGTTGGCCCTATTACATTGTGGTTCGGTTGGCACCTTAAAGTAGCGTGGATCGAATTATGACGGTCAATCGTCGGGCAGAGCCTTAGACTTCGACCTGGTGTTATTTCAAAGGGAAAAACACCCTGACGTTATACAGCCTGTTGGAGACCAATAGCCAGTAGGTAGGGTCTAGGGACCTTGATAAAGTCTCATGCTTGTTGTGTAAACCAATAGTTTTTTTTTAGGAGTTTCGGAAATCATCTAGGTTGACAATAAAGATGAGAGGAAGATTCAGGGCTTTCGTGGTGGTATTCATTTAGATGATTCAGAAAAAGGGACATCCTAGTGTTTGAATTTTGGATCGAGCTCTTGTTATTGCAGCACAGCTTCTAGCTCGATATATATATATATATATATATATATTGAACTCTACAGCCCGACAAGGTTAGATTTAATTATTGTTTAGCTAGTTTTAATTTAAATAGAACCTTGTGAAATTATGATTATGCCCAGAAATTATAGTTAATTGTGAAATGGCCCAAGTGAGTATATACTGCCGGTTGTATGAATTTATTTATTTAATTTATTTAAATTGTTAAATAAATTAACTTAATTAAGGAAAATTAAAGATAATTAAGACGTAGTCTAAAAATAGTAAATGAATAGTGTTTTCTTTATGTCTCGGATCTTCTGAGATCGATAGTGAGGTCCATGTCACGAGATGGGACCCCAAAAAATTAAAAGACCCGTAGGCACATTAAAATGACCACAATACCCCTACTTCAAGGGTGAATCAAACGAACCCCGATTGAAATAACTGAATAGTGAAGTTTTATTATTTTGAATATTCCGGATTCAATGGTGGAGTCAGTTTGAGTAAAAGAGATACCAATCATAAAGAGACATAAAATTTGATGAATAGCATAATGTCATAGAGTAACATATCGAGATATAATTTGTGAATTTTAGGAACTTTGAAGGGGAAGGAGAAGGTGACTTGACTTCCTAGATCGACACAGTAGGAGGATTGAGTTGTTCACTGATTGGTTGGACTGCATAGTGGACACAACTTACTAGGGTTGTGACCAACCCTATCAGGTATGATATTTTGCTAAGTAAGGAATAGGAGTAAGTTTAGGAATGATTTGCATGTTGATTGATTTGTACATGTGTTGATTTGATGATTAGGGAATCACGTAGAATATAACTGCTTGAAGAACCTAGAATTGATAACTTATGTACTCTGATATGTGCTTTGAATTGTTTTATAATTTGTTGCTATAGTGAAGATGGATCGTACTTCTGAGTTTGGATTATTATGTTTTGGCTTACATTCGTGTTGCTGTATCATATGTTTGGGAAAGTGCGATAGTTTGATATATTGGTGCATTATAGAGTTATGTGTTCTTTGTGACTTAATGAGATTGTGAATGTGTGAATCGAGCATGTGTTTAATTTGACTGCTCATGGCATACAGGCTTGTGGAAGAAGTTTTGAGATTTGGATGATATTGTTGCTTTAAATCTGCTGCATTATTGAAAGCATACTGCACGGGTTGGCAAGAAATGTTCTGTTGAGATTGTGGCATTGCATGTTGGAACCATGACATTTGGCATAGTGTAATTCATTGATGACATAGTGTGGGTTGAGCACGAGGTGCTGTGCATTATGAGGGTGTAGATCCTGTGGTGAAAAACCCAAAATTGGCCATCGCATTGGTGCCTGCGACCCAACGGGAGCGATCCGTGAACAGGTGTTGGTTACTCGGGTACCCATCGGGAGCGATCCGTAAACTGAGACATGACATGCATGGTGTTGACATGACATGCATAGAGTGGACATGGATGTGGCATAGAGTTGTGTGAGTGTCACGCCCCGAATTCCCGACCGAACCCGGGGACGCGACTGAACGAAACAAAAGAAGAAAAGAAATAGACGAATAAATAAATAAATACCAAGTTAACTGATTTAGATACAAGCCTACATACATTCCCGTTTTAAAAAAAATTTTGGCAGAACCTCCTTTGTTTTTCGAGCCTTTTTCCCCCTGATAATCACAATACATCATATATATACAAACACATCATAATCCATCCTCACTCGATGGCCACAACTTTATCAAAGTTAAATATACATCGCCTACTTATACAACTGAAGACAATTAAATAGATACACGCGTACATACGTTCACTTCGGTCAATATATATATACATGTCTTTGGTCTTAAGCCCATACATCATAATACATGCCTCACGGGCCAAATATCCTTCTAAGTTCGGGTCTCCTCCACTCTGTGAGACTTCCTCAAGTCTCAGGTGCCTGGAGTGTCATCTGAAAAATGTTGCCCACGAATGGGTCAGCTCAACTGCTGGTATGATACAATGCTAATGCAAGGAACAAAATGTAAGGCGTGGCATGTGCAAGTGTACATTTATCTCTATATGCCTTCTAAATCATCTATGCATGGCAATAATAACAATCCACATGCTTTCCACATCATCTATGCAATATAACGACAATAATCCGCATGCTTTCCAAATCATGCATATCACATAATGGTAATGAATCCATATGCCATCCAATTGTCCATGCAATGTAATGACAATGCACATGAACCACCCACACAACTCTATGCCACATGACAATGCATATGAAACACTCACACAACTCTATGCCACATGACAATGCAAATGAAACACTCACACAACTCTATGCCACATCCATGTCCACTCTATGCATGTCATGTCAACACCATGCATGTCATGTCTCGATTTACGGATCGCTCCCGATGGGTACCCGAGTAACCAACACCTGTTCACGGATCGCTCCCGTTGGGTCGCAGGCACCAATGCAATGGCCAATTTTGGGTTTTTTTACCACAGGATCTACACCCTCATAATGCACAGCACCTCGTGCTCAACCCATACTATGTCATCAATGAATTACACTATGCCAAATGCCATGGTTCCACCATGCAATGCCACATTCTCAACAAAACATTTCTTGCCAACCCGTGCAGTATGCTTTAAATAATGCAGCATATTTTAAAGTAACAATATCATTCACATCTCAAAACTTTTTCCACAAGCCTGTATGCCATGCGCAGTCAAATTAAACACATGCTCTATTCACAGATTCACAATCTCATTAAGTCACAAAGAATACATAACTCCATAATGTACCAATACATCAAATTATCTCACCTTCCAAAACACATGATATATCAACACAAATATAAGCCAAAACATAATAATTCAAACTCAGAGGTAAGATCCATCTTCACTATAGCGACAAATCAACAAATAATTCAAAGCACATATCAGAGTGCATAAGTTATCAATTCTAGATTCTTCAAGCAAGTATATCCTACGTGATTTCCTAATCATCAAATCAACACATGTACAAATCAATCAACATGCAAATCATTCCTAAACTTACTCCTATTCCTTACTTAGCAAAATATCATGCCTGATAGGGTTGGTCACAACCCTAGTAAACTGTGTCCACTATGCGGTCCAGCTAATCAGTGAACAACTCAGTCCTCCTACTATGTCGGTCTAGGAAGTCAAGTCGCCTTTTCCTTCCCCTTCAGAGTTCCTAACATTCACAATTCACATCTCAATAACTCAACACAATAAAAATAAAATAAAATAAAGAAAATTCCTCAATGATTTTAAGGACACTTCAAAGTCTTTCACCCACTTACTGACCATCTAACAAATCTCAAATCCAGCCATGAAATCACCTAATGATTTATCACAATGGCATCATTCACATATCACCCGTACCACAATGCAATTTAATAACCTATTATTCCCCCAAGGTTATTCTAACTCATCGAAGCCTACCAGTAGCCTACAATATCAATATCAAAGTATGAAAATCCATCTCAAAATATATTAATGACTTGTCCCATTCAGATATCGGGTTATTTCGGCACATTTAATTTAATTAATTAAATTATTTAATTTACACTAACAAGTACTCACAAACTATAAATTTTCAAAAGCCTTTAGCTCAAGGAACCTATAGTCAACATTCACCATTAAATGTTTATTACATAGATTTTCTATCACTGAATCCATGATTAAAAAGATATACAGAAATTCAAAGAACTATCACATAGTTCCATAAGGTTGGCCAGTTTTCAAATTGAAACAAGATAAATTCAATTTAAAGTTGGCTCAAATGATTAAATGGATAGAGCCCTATGGGTTCAATTAAATAATCCATCACATGTCACATGTCACAAGGTGTGTCAACATGTACATAGGCTCACAATATAATAATACAACTCTATCAATGAATTAAACACCAATCAAGGCAACAAATCGCTCAAAAACATCCAAAAACACATATATGCCTAAACTACCAACTCTAAACTTTTCAAAGAGGCTATCACCTAGATGCTTTCTTAACCTTAATTATACACTTACAGCAGTTCAAACTTAATTAAAAACACAAGGGAACTTAAATCTATTTCTAGATTAGTACTACATCATACCTAAAATCAGTTTTTCTTAAACTGAGAAGGCTGTACTTTCTGGATGTCTAAACTGTTTGGTGAGTCTATATTACTCGTTGATTTGAACACTTTCTCAGAAGGAAGTTCAGCCAAATTCCCGCTTGAAATGTGTGTTCCGGCAGCTTGAAAATGTGGAATTTTAGGGCTTTTCTCTCCCTCTCTCTATACGGACGAGCTCCCTGAAATATCTGAATGTATTTGTGATAAGGATAGACTAGATGAGCTGTATGTATAGTGGGGAATCAAAGGGGCAAGGGAAAACGACCATTTTGCCCTTAATGAGGCCGTAACCCCGTTACTCTACAGCTCATTCCTAAACACTTCAAATTGAAATTCTGTTTTAACCAATGTTCATAAAATTATTTTAAATGAAAATTATTAGAAGGAAACATTTTCATTTGAGGTCGGCTTAGACCCGTTCCACCCGGGTCACCCGAATACCCTTTTTGTCCAATTCCGAAAACCATTTCCGTTTCGGTTAATTTTCGTACAGAGGATACTTCACATTATTCTAAGCACTTTACTCTTCTATGACACACTCTAAATATGTCTCTAAATAGGTCGTTCGGTGAAAACAGTGTAAAAAGGTACTTTACCGATAAAACCGACAAAAGTGATAAACTATGCATGCAAAGTGTTCTACCTCAAAAACGAAAAAATTTACCCTCATTTTTTGGATCTCTACAGTGAGTGTTTCATATGCATTTTCATGTGGCATAGAGTTATGTGGGTGGTTCATGTGCATTGTCATTACATTGCATGGACAATTGGATGGCATATGGATTCATTACCATTATGTGGTGTGCATGATTTGGAAAGCATGCGGATTATTGTCGTTATATTGCATAGATGATGTGGAAGACATGTGGATTGTTATTATTGCCATGCATAGATGATTTAGAAGGCATATAGAGATAAATGTACACTTGCACATGCCACGCCTTACATTTTGTTCCTTGCATTAGCATTGTATCATATCAGCAGTTGAGCTGACCCATTCGTGGGCAACATTTTTCAGATGACACTCCAGGCACCTGAGACTTGAGGAAGTCTCACAGAGTGGAGGAGACCCGAACTTAGAAGGATATTTGGCCCGTGAGGCATGTATTATGATGTATAGGCTTAAGCCCAAAGACATGTATATATATATATATTGACCGAAGTGAACGTATGTACGTGTGTATCTATTTAATTGTCTTCGGTTGTATAATTAGGCGATGTATATTTTAATTTGATAAGATTGTGGCCATCGAGTGAGGATGGGATGTACTGTTGTTTATATATGTGAATTGTTGCAAAATTTTAGGTGAGAAAAGGCTTAGAAAACAAAGGAGGTTCTGCCGAAATTTTATAAAATAGGAATGTATGTAGGCTTGTATCTAAATCAGTTGAATTGTTATTTATTTATTTATTCATCTATTTATTTTCTTCTTTTATTTCGCTTTAGTCGCGTCCCCGAGTTTGGTTGGAAATTCGGGGCGTGACACGCCCAATTAGCGTTTTTTGCACTTAACGCCTCCATTTGCATCCTAAATCAAAATATAAGAATAATGAGTACATTTAGGCACCAAATAAGTATAAAAGACTAAACATTAAGGGAGAAAAATATGACATTTTCCATTCTCATCAACTGTGTTTTGAACATTAGCATGCTTTCAATTGCATCATAAATGTTCTTCAAGTATGGATAGAAAAAGTTAAAGTTTTACAAGCATGTTTTAAGCTATGCTAAGGGGTCTAGGTGTACACTCTGTTAGATGGGAGGTACCCCCTAAAGGCACAAGGCCACAATGTCCTACATCATCAGGTAGGGGTGTACATGACCCTAGAAGCACGGTTGACTAGAATCTCAACTTGATTCAACAATTATGCATTATGTTTTTAAAGGCCATCTTACATAACACTACATGAACCTTGCTAGAGGTAAAAAGCCGATAGACTTTTAATAAGTCTTTATAAGGAAGGAAGTAATGTAAGCCATGAACTCTAAATTACTATAGGTCACTATGTAACAACCTTGTCTTGTATAACCTATCATGTTGGCATACTCATTTTTATATGATTGCTTGAAGTAAAGAATTGTTATGATGTATTGAGAATTGCAAAACTTACTTATTAGCAAAGCATTACATGATTTGATATATCTTTGGAATAACTAGAATTTCAAGTATGATTAAAGAATGTCAGTAGTTTTACGAATGCTTTCTAAATGCTATCAATAAAATGTATGTTGGGCTTCCTTAAAACCCGTGACAGGGTACCAGGTTACTCACAAGCTTTTTCATAAAGCTTACTGGGTTTTTATCCCATGATTTTAGGAAAAAGTCCTAGTGACAAGGCTTAAAGTCAATGCCAGGAAGACATATTTTGGAAGGACCTTAGAAGGCATAGGGAACGTTGGCAGTCCCAACAGTTTTGAACTAGATATATTGATGAAGTAATGTCGAGAGGATTTTTGTTAAGACAGTGCAAGAACCTTTTGTAAATAGTAACATATATCTAGTGAGCTGTATATATATTTTCTCTGATGGGTAATACTGAATTCTCTAATTAATTAAGAAATTAGGAATTTCGCTACATAACAATGATTAAGAATGCATTTTACTAAAGACAAGTTACGAGGCCTTTGGTTGGTTACCTTACCAACATTTTGCATGAAGAAGGAATATTGGCAAGGTAATTGATTGGTCGGTCATATATCTATCATTTGCGTAGGGTAAGGTGTGGGATGTGACAGATTCTATAAGAATATGTGTGAGGTTGGACATATAGAACTACCTTTTAGATTAATCATAATGTTGGGAAACTTTAGGATACTTTGATATAGGCATGGGATAAATTGTTAATAATCTGATTGGATTATATTTTATGGATGTTTATGGGCAATCCCTATAATTCTTAGTATGGAGATAATCAGAGATTCATGGGCTATTCTATTAGTGTGTGTAACACCCACAACTGATAAATTAGGTGATATTTGTATCTGATAAATTGGGTGATATATGTATAATGCATTGAAAGTTATGAAAACCTTTTTGGGGTAAAATATGCAATATTATGACCTAGGGTTAGGAAATCTAACCACATGTAGAATTAAACTAGCCTAGGTTAAGAGGTTAAAGGATTGAATACACTAGCCTAAGCCGGAAGGGAATTATTCATCAAATTGATAAATTAAATAATAAAAATAGAATAGAATAGTGCTCACGATGTGACCTACACATGATGAGAGAGAAAATAAAAATATATGTAAGATATATATATATATATATATATATATATATATATATATATCTATATATATGTATATCAAGGTGGTAAACAACTATAGCATCACATTCAACAAACAATAGCATCACATTCAACCATTGTAGCATCATATGCAACCACCATCATTGTTAACTTTTCCTAGCCAATTTGCCTATATAAGAAAATTTGCACAAGCTTAAACCTCACAACCAAAAACTAAGTGCGGTAAGGAGTGAAATTTGTGTGAAGAAAGATTGAGTTGCAAGCCTAGACAGTGAGAGAAGGAAGAGAGAGAGGAAATGAGGAAATCCACTCGAACAAGGTAGTAACACTTTTATTTTAATTCTTTTAAGTTTCTATATAGTTTTATAGTTGAATCCATGTATGAAATCATAACATGGTGATATATAGAAGTGACTTGAGTTACAATTGGAGCGATTGAAATGAATCTCGTAGCTAATCTAGGTGCTGCCAACAACATAGGATCAAATTAGGATGGTCATAACTTAATCATTTTAAATCCAAATTGAGTAAAATTTGAGTCTAAATTAGAGCTCAATATGTCTAGTTTCTTTTAAAATAGGTTTTACCCCTAAACTCCAAATCGATTCTAAGTTACAAATTCTCAAAGTTAGGTGGGTAAAATTAAAAATTGGATTGATGTAAAACAGCCCACTTCAAACTGTCATATCTCTCCCAATTCTTTGAATTAAAATTTAAAATTTTATGGATATATATATATATATATATCTATGTATTAGCTTTGATTTGATATATTATAAGCATCATTTAGCCCTAATATGAATTGGATATAGTGATTTTACCAAAATTGGCCAGATTCTTACCTTAGTGGATTGTTTGGCTTATATCTTGAGTTGTAGGTGGAATTTTTGGGTGATTGCAAAGCTCAATGAAACTAGACTCAATATGTAATTTTTTTTATAAATTTTCATTGAATTTGAAAATTGGAATTGGGAGAAAATTGAATTTGAATACAGGAATACTGCCTAGGAAATTCTAAAAAATCTGGACTTTCACAATTATTGTCCACCCAAGATTCCTTCATTTTTATCTAATTTCCTTCCACTTTCCTAGTGGTTTAATTTCATGACCCCAAAACCCACCTTGTGCAGATTAAGGGTAAGCAACCACCCACTCCTTGGCTCGTGGGCCGTTGGGCAGACTCGGGAGCGGCGGCGCCGGATGGCGGTACGGTGTGGCCAGGATTGGCGATTGTAGAAATGTGAAAATTTCTTTTACTTTTCACACGCCCGCCCAGTACTGTTGCTTCTTCTTCTTCTTCGCAGCGATAAATAATTATCATACATTCAGAGCATGCTAAAAATTTAATATTTTACATCATTACATGTCCAATTGCCTCTTGTTTTAATTACATAACTGTTTCAAAATTACTACAACAAAATTTGACCAACTATGGGTCCTAATACTTCCAAAAATCCCCTAATCACAATGGAGCTGCCAATCACCAATCCTCAAATTGGGCAAGGCTCCCATCCATCATCATCACTCAAAAAATGTTGGGATAATAGGGTGAACTTCTATAAGCCCAGTGAGTAATTCTAGCACCTTGTCATGGGTTTTTAACTGGTAGTAGGTTAGTTAAGAGAAGGTTCATATAAACATACACTACCAATTGTACATATACTTCAGATACAAAATATAGAATTCTTAAAAATAGAAAGCGTGAAGCATACAAGGCATTCAAGCTGGGCACATATTTCAATGATCACAGGATACAAGAATCTTCAAACCACGTAGCATGATGCATTTTAAAGCATTCAATAAAACATTTAATATGCAGCAGAATTTATAAACATGTGTAGGATGGCCATTTGAAAACCATGAAAATAATTGAAATCCTTTCCATGAAAATAAGAGGATGCAAATTATCCTTTTCTTTTAAACAGGCGGTCATATAAAAATCTGATTCATGCAAATGGGGGTTGAAAAACTTGCTACCATTTCTTCACGTGTCATATTTTCACTTTTTAACTAGAGGATCCGTTTCGAACCAGACCCTAGTTTTACTTCAAAGAGATCTTAGGCCTCGGGGATAAACCTTATACCGGGCATCTACTAAATTGAGAACCCGAAGGGAGCTCAATAATTTTGATGCTTATGCATCATTATCTTTCATTACCGGTTCACAAAATGGAGGCTTTTTAAAACATTTCTTTACCTCCCTAGAGATACCTTTTAAAGCAACTAAAACTTTTTAATTCTTCAATGGATACTTTTCAAAGAGCATTGAAAACATGGTTTCTTCAAATAATTTCTTTCCATGAGCATTAAAAAAAACATGGTTACTTTAAGAAATGCTTTTTATGAGCATTTAAAAATATGGCTACTTCAAGAAATGCTTTTTATGAGCATTTAAAAACATGGCTACTTTAAGAAATGCTTTTATGAGCATTTAAAAACATGGCAGCTTCAACAAATGTTTTTCATGAGTAATTTAAAAACATGGCTTCAATAAAAAGAATGCTTTTCACGAGTATTTAAAACATGGACAATTTAACAGAGTTTTTAAATACTTGGAGGACAACACTTGAAACATTTAACACATGAGCTTTAGGAAATTAAAACACAATGTACATGAATTAATTAAAACATAGATAGAATAAAAGACATTTATTTTCAAGAATCATTTAATAAAATTGGCATTTACATGGACATGCGAAAATAAACGTATCAACTGTCAATAATATCAAGAAGTGAATTTTGTAGGCCATGTTAGAATTTATAAATATAATGATAGTACATTGCAATATAAAGCATATAAATATGAGGATTTAGAATTTGAAATACTGCAAATATTTTAACATAAAAACACTTCAGAATATTTAAACTTCAAATTACTTCAGAATCTATGGAGATTAAAAACCTCCACTTCAAGTTACAGGATTACTCACCTTGTTCTCCCTAGTCAGCACTACTGATGGGCTTTCCCTTTTCTTTTGAAATTCCTAAAATTTAAATTCATCAAGACTTCAATTAATTCCTTATTCACTTCAAATCATCCTTAAGTTGATGCTCTTCATTTAATTTTACACCTGGTGTATCCTAATTTCCTAGGATTGGTCTTACCCCTTTTTAACCAGCTTACTCGTGATAATTTAATAAATTTTATTTTTCACATGACTTATTTTTCAGTACCTGATTACGCCCAAAGAATAACGCGGTAGTTGTAGTGCAACTTTGGAGTGTCGATTCCATAGGGAGACACATTAAAAGAATAACAGATAGAAAAAAGAAGCTGAAGAAAATATTAAATGATTAACGAGAAAATAAAAAGTGATTTTAAATGCAAATTGAAATTAAACAAAGTGATTAACGAAAAAAGTACTCAAATTAACGAATAGTAGAGCGTCGGGAATCCCTTGTACATATTCTGTATTTTAATTATTCTTAATTCATTGATAACTCAATTGAGAAATTAATTCCAAAAATCCCAATCGGAAGATATAGAATTGTAAACCAAAATTAAACCAAATGTAACCTTTTGAAAAACCATTCATCACTTTTAAATCACACAAATTGTTGTTCACATTGAGAGAACCCAACGACGACAATATACCCAGGAAGCAATCTTGCAACAACGAATTAAATCAATATAGATAATCAATTGATCCAAACATAATCAAAGAACTAATCCATTCAATAGAAAAAGCATGACTGAATCTATAAACAAAATAAACTCTTTAATTATTCGAAGAAAAAAACACCAACAATAAATTGAGAATGATAAAACAAAGAATTTTAATAAATGAAAATCAGGTACATGAATCAAAAATAATTTAAAAATACCATCTAGTGTGCAAGTTCATCCCTAGCCCTACTTGAGAATTTAGTTACCCATACATATGATGGAAAACATAAATCTTAAGGACAAGAAAACCTGAAGCAGCGGGTGGCACACCATTTTTTCACTCTTTCTTTCTTCCTGCCGCTCTCCAAAAACCCCCCTTTAGCGCCACACCTTTTTCTCCTTAAAAACCCCAGCGCCTCACGCTTTTTCTTTTTTTTCTTTTTAGCCTTCACGTCACTTCCCTTTCCGTACCGCACCGCATCGCACCACTCTCCTTTTTTCTTTCCTTGCTGTCTTCTCTCTCCAGCGCTGCATGCATGCCCCTTTTTTCAGTTTTTTTTTTCTTTATTTTCTTTTCCTTGCGCCCTGCTCTGGACGGCTTCAAGAAATTGAAGCTCACAAGCCGGCCCAAGACTTGTGGACTTGCTACCATGGCCTTTTCATTCCATAGATGAATAGCTGCTAAAATTAGGATCTTCAAGTTCTTCAAGTCTAATTGACGTATCAGGTTGTCCGGCCTAAGACTTGTGTATACGGCTTGGAGTATTATGCTGAATGAGTCGGGCTCAATTAAGTGCAATGCGCCTGCCATCAAAATAAATTCAAATATAAAATCTGAATAGTAAAGTTCCAAAAATGTTAAGTGAGATGCAAAATTACAAATTATCTTTCACCAATAGATAATGCAATATTTGAGATTTAAAATATTATAAAATAATGTTCAAACATATCTCACTATAAATAGAAATTAAATTAAATAATATAAATTATATCCCAACATTTCTATTCACATTTTAGCATTTTAATCTAATAGTAGGGTATTTAGAGTGCACTTTCGCGCATTCATCACACCTCCTAACTTGCTTATTGCTAGTCTCTAGCAATTTCCATGCAAAAATGGAAAAAGAGACCAAAGAAGATCACACACAAAAGGCATATAATCACACTTTTCAGATTCATATATCAAAGCAATTTCAGGAATTCAATAACCTTATAACAATCAATCCACTTATAACAATTCACAGAGTTTGTGTGTGCTCCAAACCATATCCATTTAACCACAAACCATGGCACATGCAACATGAAGAACATCTCAAGCAAAAGGTTCAACTCCATAGCTAACGGGTATAAAAGTGTTTCATATAGGGGTTCTCTCTATGGAGTTGACAAGAGGTGTACACGCTCAATGGAGAATTAGGTAATTATGTTCAAGCAACAAGCAAACATTGATCTTATGATAGGAGCACTAATAAATGAGACTTTCACCACTCTTTCTATAGGCTTACTTAGGATCAGAACGATTAACATAAAAAAAGGTTGTAACATGGCTCGGGTTAGGGGCTATATGAAGAAAAGGATAAAAAGGATTAAAAAACTTCCAAGTACATAGTAAAAGAATTTTATTAAAACTTCTCACTTGATGTACTCTTCAACTTTTCAGATCACTGAATAATAATACTTCTCCTTCTTCTTTCTCTTTTCTCTCTTTTGTTTTTTTTTTTTTATGCTCACTCAATTGAACACTTTGCACTTGTACTCTTTCCTTTTTCTTTTTCTTCTTTTTCCAGTTCAACACAAAAGAAAAGAAATGCAAATTCCACACCTAGTACACATGGAAGCAAAAAGGGCAGGAAAATAGGGTATAGGCTATACTCCAATGTGGAGCGGTATGGATGATGTGGGCATATGAAAAAAAAACTATATGTGTTTGTTGGCTCAAAGTTGGCTACTAAGGGTCTATGACGAGAAGGCTAGCTTGAAAGGCTCAAACGTTAATCCTAAGTTGACCTTCGTCATATCCCCTAGTATATCCGCCGTCATACCACCAACCATGTAAGGATATTCTCAAAAGAAGTGCCCAATTCAACAGATCAATGAACTCTTATCACAATTTTCTGCATTTGTAGGCTCTCAATTCTCTCCAAAACTCACATGAATACTTAAGCAAAAGAGTTCTCTAGCTACATGTGTCAAACCACCATTTTACTACAAAGTTTGGATAAGTGCATTAAAAGTTTTGTGAATGTCTCAGCAGAACGATTATGGTGGATTTGGTGAATTCATGAAAATGGCTATGAATGAGAATGAGTACTCATGTGAAAAAGATACACGTGTGATGCAAATTTTTTTAAAAAACTTGACACATGAATATATGCCACAGAAAGTTTCAACATGCATTTTAAATGTTGAATTTGCACCACCACCCCCTAACTTAAATGAAACATTGTCCTCAATGTTTAACAATCAAAATGGAATGGAGGGTACTGAAAATGGGAGAATACACTTGATGGTTGACGTGGGCAGCTCGCTAAGCACCAAAGATGGCAACCTGAACTGACAAAATGAAATTAACCTGCCAATAAAACAAAGAAAACAACAGCAAACAAAAAGAAAAAGAACGAAAATAAAAGAGAACAAAAACAAAACAAAACAAAACAAAACAAAACAAACAAAATAAAGAAAAAAAAAACATACCTACATGGCATGATCAAGGTTGATAGACCGGGTCCATAAGTGGAATGTCTTCCACTTCTGGAACTTGCCTATCAATTAAAATTTTAAGGCGCTGACCATTTACTTTAAAAACTTGACCATCCTTAGGATCCTCTATTTCGACTACCCCATTTTCAAAAACATTCTTCACTATAAAGGGGCCTGTCCACCTAGACTTGAGTTTTCGTGGGTGCTTATGGAGTCTATAATCATATAAGAACACTTGATCATTAGGCTTAAAAATTTTTCTCAAACTATTTTTATCATGAAACGCTTTCATTTTAGCCTTATAGATTCTAGAGTTCTCATAAGCCTCATTTCTCAATTCCTCTAACTCGGTCAATTGCAATTTTCTTAGCTTACCTGCTTTTCCCATGTCAAAATTGAAATGCTTGATGGCCCAGTAGGCTCGATGCTCGAGCTTCACAGGTAAGTGGCAAGGCCTTCCAAAAACAAGCCTATAAGGTGACATGCCTAAGGGAGTTTTGAAAGCTGTACGGTAGGCCCAAAGTGCATTAACTAGTCTCAAAGACCAATCTTTGCGATCCGGGTTAATCATTTTTTCTAAAATTTGCTTAATTTCCCTGTTTGCAAGTTCTACCTATCCATTTGTCTGAGGGTGATAGGCAGTAGAGATTTTATGTGCCACCCCATATTTTTTCATCAAAGCCTCAAAAGAACAGTTGCAAAAATAAGTGTCTCGATCACTAATGATAGCACGTGGTGTACCAAACCGAGACAACACATTCTCTTTGAGAAATTTAATCACCGTCTTATTATTATTACTCTTACAAGCTGCTACTTCTACCCATTTTGATACATAATCTATTGCCACAATAATATATTGATATCCAAAGGAAGGAGGAAATGGTCCCATGAAATCAATGGCCCAAC
The DNA here is from genome assembly GCA_008638375.1 of Nyssa sinensis. Lineage (NCBI taxonomy): Eukaryota > Viridiplantae > Streptophyta > Magnoliopsida > Cornales > Nyssaceae > Nyssa > Nyssa sinensis. The sequence goes on along the minus strand of CM018052.1, from coordinate 12,927,665 downwards.
AATAAAAAATTTCAATAACTAAAATTGGGTTTAACGGCATCATATTACGACGGGACATAACTCATAACTTTTGACACCTTTCACATGACTGACAATAGATGTTGGCATCCTTAAACAAGGTAGGCCAATAAAAGCCACACTGCAGAATTTTTGCAGTGGTTTTCTTCATTAAAAAGTGGCCCCCACAAGCCTGGGAGTGACAAAATTCTAAGACACTAGCAATCTCTTCCTCAGGGATGCAACGCCTTAAAATTTGGTCAGGACAGTATTTGAAAAGAAAAGGGTCATCCCGATAGAAATTACGTGCCTCAGTCATGAACTTCCTCTTATCCTGAGCGCTCCAATCTACCGGTATCTCACTTGCAACCAAATAATTCACAATATGAGCAAACCATGATAGAAAAGTGATAGAAAATAAATGCTCATTGAGAAAATCATCCCTGATTGGCAGGTGGTCAGAGGTTTCCTCAAATGTGAGCCTCGAGAGATGGTCAGCCACTATGTTCTCCACTCCTTTCTTGTCTTTGATGATGATGTCAAATTCTTGCAAAAGTAAAATCCACCGTATTAGTCGCGCCTTAGCATCCTTTTTTGTGAGAAGGCACTTAAGGGCTGCATGATCTGTAAAAATAAGAATAAAAGAACCAATTAAGTAAGCACGAAACTTATCCAAAGCAAATACTGTAACTAGCAACTCTTTTTCAATAGTAGAGTAATTCATCTGAGCACTATTTAAAGTTCTACTAGCATAGTAAATGACAAAGGGCTTCCCCTCCCCTCGTTGTCCAAGAACAACACCTACAACATAATTACTGGCATCACACATAATCTCAAAAGGCAAAGTCCAATCAGGTGGCTGCATTACGGGTGCTGAGGTAAGCTTGCCAATTAGCATTTGAAAGGCCTCTTGACAAGCTTATGTCCACTCAAATGGGGTATCTTTAGCTAGGAGGTCACATAGTGGTCTAGATATGGTGGAAAAATTTTGTATGAACCTCCTATAAAAGCCCGCATGACCAAGAAAGGATCTCACATCCTTTACTATCCTAGGTGTAGGCAATTTAGAGATTAATTCAATCTTAGATTGATCAACCTCTATCCCCCTAGAAAAAATAATATGCCCTAAGACAATACCTGAAGGTACCATAAAGTGGCATTTTTCCCAATTCAAAACCAATTCCTTCTCCTCACAACGAGTCAACACTCTCTCTAAATTCAATAAGCATACATCAAAAGAAGGTCCAAAAATAGTCATTTCATCCATAAAAACTTCCATGCAATTTTCAATCATATCACTAAAAATACTCATCATGCAACGTTGAAAAGTAGTAGGTGCATTACACAATCTAAATGGCATTCTATGAAAAGCATAAGTACCAAAAGGACAAGTGAAAGTGGTTTTATCCTGGTCTTCTAATGCAATTTCAATTTGATAATAACTAGAATAACCATCCAATAAACAATAAAAAGGATGACCAGCCACACGCTAAAGGATTTGATCAATAAAAGGGAGAGGAAAATGGTTTTTCCGGGTGGCAGCATTCAATTTTCTATAATCAATGCACATCTACCAGCCAGTCACAAGTTTTGTAGGGACTAACTCTCCTAGGTCATTTTTTACTACAGTAACACCTGACTTTTTAGGGACAACCTGTGTAGGACTAACCCATTTACTATCAGCAATAGGATATATGATTCCTGCATCTAATAGTTTCAACACTTTATGTTTCACCACTTTTTTCATAGTGGGATTAAGCTTACGCTGGGGGTCTCTACGAGGGCTAGTTCTTTCATCCAAATTGATTTTATGAGAACAGACCAGGGGACTAACACCTTTTATATCAGCAATGCTCCAACCTATGGCTGACCTATGCTTATTTAGGGTTTGAATTAATTTCTCATCTTGAGACTCAGACAATTTAGATGAGATAATAACAGAAAAAGTATCACCTGGACCAAGGAAGTCATGCTTTAAACCCTTGGGCAAAGGCTTCAATTCGACTTTGGGTGCTTCCACACTTGAAGGAATCTGCTCTTCACTTTTTTTAGGCAACTCCTCAAACTTCGGTTGCCATGCCCGTGCTCCATAATCCTAAGTTCTGTCAAAAATAGCACAAATATCAACCACATCAGATGAATCAGTAATATAATCAAACTCAAAATTAACAAGAAAATGCTCAAGGGGATCAAAATCATGAGTTGCAAGAACTCCCCAATCCATGAGTGAATCAATCATATACATCTGACAGTCCTCATCCTCCTCTTCTGACTGTTTTGAAATATGGAATATATTCACCTCGAGAGTCATGTTCCTAAAAGAAAGCTTCATGAGCCCATTCCTACAATTAATAAGAGCATTAGCAATGGCAAGGAAAGGCCTACCTAAAATCAAAGAAATTTTTGAAGTAGAGTCAACAACAAAGCTAGTGTCAAGGATTAGGAAATCAACAGGATAATAAAATTTATCAATTTGAATAAGAACATCCTTTACCACACCCTGTGGCATTCTGACTAAATGGTCAGCCAATTGCAATACCATAGAAGTTGGTTTGATTTCTCCCAACCCCTTCTACAAATAAATAGAATAAGGCATTAAATTCACACTAGCTCCTAAATCAAGCAAAGCTTGCCCAAACTCATGGTTTCCAATGCTGCAGGCAATGGTTGGACAACTAGGATCCTTGTACTTGGGAGGAATCCTCTACTCAATTAGAGCACTAACTTGCTTTGTCAAGAACGCTGTCTTCTTCACATAGTGCTTCCTCTTAACTATACACAAATCTTTAAGAACTTTTGCATACGTAGGAACTTGTTTAATCACATGCAAAAGAGGAAGATTGATTTTTACCTGCCTGAGATTCTTTAGGATTTTATTATTTGGATCCAAAGTTCGCTTGCTTGATTTTAAAGCTTGTGGGAATGGTACCTTAACAGGGCTTTTTGTCACCTCTGGTTCCTTGGGTAGCTTGATTTTGATCCTTTTCCACATCCCCCAATTTTTCCATTATTGGGATGTGTAATGACTTACCACTTTGAGTCACAATGGCGTTCACATTCTTCAAATTCTCTTGCGCCATGTGTTGACCATGAGGTGTGGACTGCGCTTGGGAAGGGAATTTACCTCACTCATTCACACTCAAAGAGCTCATCAATTTGGACACTTGGCTCTTTATCTCCTTGTTTTCTTCCACAACCTGCGTAATCAAAGATTCAAACTTTTGATTAGTCTTACCCCGTGCTTCAATAAAAGCATGCAAAGTGTCTTCTAAAGAATTCCTAAAAGATAAAGGTGCATGATATGGTGCAGGGTATGATCTAGGGGGTTGTGCAGGTGGTTGGTTTTTAGGCTTCCAGCTAAAATTGGGGTGATTGCACCACCCCGGATTGTAGGTCTCAGAGAAGGGTGTGAAAGGCTTCTTGTACATACCTAAGGCATTACATTGTTCCTCATACATCCCTTTCATCTCAACAAATGTGGGACACTCTTGGGCGAGGTGATTTACCCCGCCACACATAGAACATGGTCTAAAAGACTCTGCATGATTATCCAAGTGTGTTGGCTTTAAGTCCCTAGCCTTTAACACCTCCAACTCCTTAGTGAGTATCTCCACCTTAGCCTTCAAGTTGTCCTCCTCCTTGAGATGGTAAATTCCACCACCATGTTGGTTCCCTGTAGGTCATGACCTATTTGTGCTCTCAAGAGCACTAGGTCCTATCCATGTGTGAGCTTTTTCAGCAAGCTCATTGAGGTACTCTATGGCCTCATCAGGATTTTTCTGTAAAAACTCACCATTACACATCATCTCTACAAATTGCTGCTCTCTAAGTGTAAGTCCCTCATAGAAGTAACTCACTAGACGCCAACTCTTATTCCCATGGTGAGGGCACATGCTCAATAATTCCTTAAATCTCTCCCAAGACTGATACAAAGTCTCACTATCCTTTTGTGCAAAGGTGGAGATCTGTCTTTTTAAAGCATTGGTCTTATGTTAGGGAAAGTATTTAGTAAAGAAAACCTGAGTCATTTCATTCCACGATCCAATCGACCGTGGTCTCAATGAGTATAGTCAACTCTTAGCTCTATCCTTCAAAGAGAAAGGAAAGAACTTAAGTCTCATAATGTCATCTGTTGCATTTTGACTATGGAAAGTCGCAACTACCTCTTCAAACTCCCTAATGTGCATGTCACATCCCCGAACCCCACCCTACACGGATGTCGAGGACGTGATGCCAGTCAGTCGCCACGCGACCAACCGAAGGCAAATTCTGAACTTTTCAGTGAATTGCACTCCGATTGTAGGGTCAGATGCAATGGAATTTAAAACTTTTTTTTTGTCAAGGGAATGCAACTCATGTATCCACCATAAGGGTATGTACCACAGAGCAAGTCTAAATCCAAAACAGCTAATAATTCTAAGTTCAGAGCATATCTATGAGCAGGCATATAACAACAAAGCAGATCTAATATCTCTAGAGTACCATTCATTCCCATGAGCCATGTCTATATATCCAGTGCATATAAATCAAGTCAGCCGTATCATATCACTCACCTGAATAAACAGATTCAATCCATAATAATCCAGTCACCACAGATCTGTGCCATCAGATCCTCTACTTGAAGCGTCACTCGGCCTATCATGTCATATCATAGGGCCTTCTCATCCACTAGAGATAATTCCTGAAAAATGTTAGGGAATGGGGTGAGCTTCAAAAAGCCCAATGAGTAACACAGGTTCCCTGCCATGGGTTTCAAACCCGTTCTTGTTTATAAATCACAAGGATAGTTTAATCACTTTAGAATAGCAGTTTTTTAAAATCTACTTTGAATGCAATTTAAGTAGAGTAAAACGGGACTGAACTAAACGAAACAACAATTCAGGACGGACGGAACAATACATGATGCCAATGTATCAACAAGAGTATAGGCAATTAAATCAAATGATAGAACAGATCAGTACTGAGCGGAACATAACAGAGCATAACAACAAAATGTCAATTAGGCATATAATCAAGCCTACTTATGCCGGACCACTCAATAACAGGAATGGTACCAAGAGTTAGACACAACATAATAGAACAAAACCAGACAGACCATATAACGGAACAAGATAGACCTAACAAAACAATAGAGTAGGACGGGACAAATCATGCCACGTGTAATGCAGTACAAAAGTTTGCATTTAAAAACATACATTCAGACAATATAACATTCAAAACTGTACAGTGCATCAAAATACAATATCTAGACAGTAATTTATACATTAGGTCAGAAGTTCCAAATTAGTCACACGGTATAGCATACAAAACTGTGCAATGCATTAAAATGCAGTAGCTAGACAATATAACTTATACACCAAGTCAAGAATCCGGACAGATCATAACGGAATCGAACGGAACAAAACATCAGTCAAAGCAAGACATATCATCAACGGACAGATCATAACAGAACTGGACCATATATCAATCAAGACAGACAGATCATTAACGGACGGAACATAACGGAATCGGACGGAACAAAACATCAGTCAAAACACAGGCTTATGATCAAAGACAGAGGCATATCGCTAACGGGTAGGACATAATGGTACTGAACCATATATCAATCAAACAGACATATCATCAACGGACGGAACATAATGGAATCGAACAGAACAAAACATCAGTTAAAGCAAGACATATCATCAACGGACAGATCATAACAGAACTGGACCATATATCAATCAAGACAGACAGATCATTAACGGACAGAACATAACGGAATCGGACGGAACAAAACATCAATCAAAGCAAGGCATATCATTAGCGGACAGATCATAACGGAACTGGACCATATATCAATCAAGGCAGACACTTTATCAACAGATGAAACATAACAGAATCAGACGAAACAAAATGCCAGTTAAAGGCACAGGCATACGATCAAGGACAGAGGCATAACATTAGCGGGCAGAATACAACGGTACTAAGCGAAAACCTTATATCCATTGATTTAAGGATGAATTCATATCATGTTTGGTGCGGTACAAAATGGTATACATTAAGTATATGCTTTTAAATAGTATAACGTACAAAGTAGTACAATGCATCAAAATACGATATTTAGACAGTAACTTATACACCAAGTCAGGAGTCTAGGTTACTCACAAACTTTACGCTTATCTACTTGCATAGATAATCTGATAACCTCCAGGTAAGTCAGGCATCTCCATGTATATCCTGAACAATAATCATCAATCATAGACAGATCAGAATTCATCCATTCAGGTCTTATTCGTCATCTTAGGTGTCTATCGGATTACCTAAGATAGCCTATTAGCCTATCGCCCTTTCACTGGGTCTCACCCGAGGCTATTTCATTCTTTAATTAGGCTTAGCAGTTATCAGGATTATAATTTAAGTCATTTAGACTTCAATCGTTATCAGTTAGGTTCTTTATTAACTCCAGGGGCAAAATGGTAATTTTGCCATTCTTATTCCGAACCCTATCGTGGTCCTCAGAATATCCCATATATCGTATATATAAGGTTTTAAGTCTTTTGGACTGCATTTGGTATCTGTTTTAGATCATCGGGACACATCGGTCATTTCTCATTTTACGCTCTAAATGTTTTGGAGTATTATTTAGCCCTTCGATTTTCATAATTACGCTTATGATAATTTATCAGATCAAATTGACCTTTTTCTCGACCTCTACTTTGCACTTACCGTGCTCAGGGGTATTTTGGTCATTTTATGTTTCATGAGATTTTGACTCCGATTCGTCATCTAATCAAGTATACAGTTTCACCAGTATCTGGGCTCCTATCGGTATCAGTTTCGTCGCAATCAGACTTCATTTAGGTCTCGTATAGCTTCAAGGGCATTTTGGTAATTTCACACTTTGTGAGATTCTGACCCTGATTCATCATTTAGTCAAGTATACAGTTTCACAAGTGTTCGGGTTTCTATCGATATCAATTTTGTCTCAATCGGATGTCATTTGGGCTTCGTATGGTATCAGGGGTAATTTGGTAATTTCATGCGTCATATTTTTCGGCACTTCAGTTCATGAAATGGACCTCACCATTGGGTCCAGAGTGTCCGACATAGTTAAATTGGACTATCTGTTATGTTTAATTGGCCCTGGTTATCATCAAGGGCAATTCGGTCATTTATAATTTGTGTCTGTATTTTTCGGGACTTCAGTTCATTAAATAGACCTCACCGTTGAGTCCAGATTACCCGACATAGTCAAAATAAACTGTCTTTTATTCTTATTCGGGTCTGGGTACCATCAGGGGCAGTACAATCATTTGTCACTTACAGGTCTGTATTTTTCGGGACTTAATTTCCCAAATCGGACTCTACCATTGAGTCTGGAATGCTTGAAATAGTAAAAATACACTATTTATTTAATTTATTTGGACTCCATTTGACATATTTAATGTCCAGGGGTAAAATTGTAATTTACCTATGTAATAAAATAATTATTTTATTATTTAATTAATTTTTTAGGGGCTTAAATGAACAGTTTCTCAAAAATCTGGGCCATTATACAATATTCCAAAACAGTTGGGGTTAGACCGTAATATCAGAAAACATTTGGGGGTCAAAACAGAATTTTATAATTTAAGGGTTTAGACCAAAGGGTTCTAGGGTTCAAGAATTGAACCGGTCCAAAATTCTATCAAACCAACCGGTTCACCGACCCTTGGAAAACCGGAATAGCATATTCCAATTAACCCCAATTTGGCCCTTATCCGTATTCAGGTTAACCAATTTCTTGATTTTAATTTTTTATATCTGTATCCAAACAGGTCGAATTCAGTTTTTAAATTAAAACATCCCAATATCAAAATGGTACAGTTTCATTAATGGGGTGGTACGCTCGCAAGTCGACACGTGTCCGAGTCGACTGGCCTAACTCGAACGAGTTGGCGAGTCAACTCCATCTTCCCCATCGTCTTTCCCCCGTTTGCCCTAGTTGCAGGGAATTTCTTTTCCATTTTCGTGACATTTCAAGTACCGATTCTCTCTATTTTTGCTTCTAAAACATTCCTAGAAGCTTAACCAAACTTTTGGCATGAGTTTAGAGCCTCGAATCTAAGGATTGAGCTCTGTTTAGCCCAATTATCGTGAGGGGTTTCAGTTCGGTCATACAGCCTCATTTCTCAACCAAATCGCACGAGGTTTGGTTCTTTGTGATCCATGCAACAGGGGTTTCATTTCTCCATCAATAAAATTGGATTTAGAACTTTATTTCAGAGTTTGGGTTTCTTGGCCGAAAGCAATACCTTCAATTTTGAGGGTTCAAACCTAGGTTTCTAGGTCGCGGATGGTGATATTCGAGATCCTAGAAGGGTCTAGTTCATGTATTGACATACAGAGGGTCGTCTGGTTGAGGTCGATTCAGACCTGCAACTCAAGGTCTATCCATGGAGGTTTTGCTACAGTTTTGGGGTTTCTGAGCTTATCTGACCCTCTCAGTTAGTCTATAACAACCCTAAGCCTCAAAGTAATTCATTTACACAATCTATATGAATTAAAACTATCAGAACAGTATAAAAAATTTAAACAGAAAATTTTTGTAGTTTTTGGGTGTTTTACCTTCAAAAATCAGATCCTGCACCTCTTAGGTTCAGTTGACAGTCACTCTCATGTATGCCTCAGTCCAGTCGTGCCCCTTAGTTCTCCTCTCTTCCTTTGGTGTATCTCCATGAAGACACACTCTTTGTGTATGTCTTCTTACTCTATGGTTCTCTCTCTCTCTAACCCTCTCTTTTTCTATGTCAGTTTACAGGATTATTGCAGGTCTGATTTCCCTCCAAATGGAGACTTGTAAACATCAGATTTCTTGTTCAATACGTCTCCCAAGCCTATAATTGATTTTGTACGAATTTTGGTTGGGAGAAGATGTCACGCCCCGAATTCCCGACGAACCCGGGACGCGAGTAACGAGACAGAAAGTAGAATAAATAAAAGGACAAAAGTAATTAAATTCACTAAAACATGCGTTCACCCTCATCCATACATAAAATAAGATACAATACATCATTCATCAGTCATTCGGGCTTAAGCCCTTACATAACAAAATACAGGTTTCATGGATCACAAATACATCACAGGCTTCACCCCATCAGGGCATCACAGAGTCTCTAGTGGCTGGAGGGTCCTCATTTGAAAATGTTGCCCACGAATGGGTCAGCACAACTGCTGGTATGATGAAATGCTAATGCCAGAAATAAAGCTAAGGCGTGGCATGTGCAAAGTGTACATTTATTTCTAAATGACATTCAAGCATCGCAGTAATATATATGAATGGTATGCATGACACACCCATGCACAACTCTATGCCACACCCATGTCTCATTTACGGGTACTCCCCGATGGCTCGAAGTACCAATGCAATGGCCAATTTTGGGTTTTTCACCACAGGATCTACACCCTCATAATGCAAAGCACCATGTGCTTACCCACGCCATGTTCTCAAGGAATTCATCATATGCCAATATGCCAATGCAATCTCAATGAACATGAATCTCAATAATATAACATGCTCGGACAATAAGAAATAAATCACTAGTCAGTTTCATATACATGCATATCTCATATGTTCGTACATCATGATTCATGTTCTTCACTTTATTAACTTGCAAGTAACACATAACATGTGAACAACCAATTCCAAATAAACAGGTAAACACATTACAGATAAACACATACAGCATTCCAGTCATTCACAAATATTCCTAACTTAACTTCATTTCTAACACTAGCAAAACACCATACCTGATGGGTTGGTATCAACCCTAGAAGATTGTGCACTATATGTAACTGAACCGGCGGATGAAAATGCAGGAGATCAGATCGCCCCCTCCTGTCCTGTCAGTGTCCCTAAAAGTAGAAATTACAACTCAGTCTATTGTTATTTGAATTTATGCTATTCATCAAATTTTATGTCTTTGATTCATAAGTTTCTATTCTGCTAAATTAAGCTCTACCATTGGTTCTAGGACGTTGAAGAAAATAAGTTTAGGTTCTCGTAGAACTCAATTCGGACACCGGGGTTCAAAAGGGCAAAACGGTCATTTTGCACTTTACACGTGTCCTTATATTTCGTGACCTCTTTTCACAAATCGGACTCCACAGTTGAATCCGGAATGTTCGAGATAATAAAGTTTCACTATTTGTTTACCTAATTCGGAGTTCGTTTGACTGTGTTTCAATTCAGGGGCATTTTGGTAATTTTAAAGGTTACTACGGGTCTTTTAATTTTCGGGACCTCGTCTCGTAAAACGGAACTCACCATTGGTCTCAGAAGGGTCGAGATAGTCAAAATACACTAATGACTTGTCCCATTTGGACTCCGGGATATTTTTGAATATTTAATTAATTAAATTAATTAATTAATTAATATTTTATTAATAATTTAATCAGGTGGGTAAAAGTGAAATTTCTAACAGTTGGGGGGTCAATTTGTAATTTTCGAAAGTTCAGGGTTAAGGTTCAAATTCCAAAAGGTTCAAGGTTCAAATTGAAATTAGTTTAATTAGCTATTCTCAATCAGGTTAACCAAACAGGGGCTAATCCTAGAACAGGGATAGGATATCCCTGTTTCAATTTAATTCCAATTTTCCTAATTTCTTATCCTTGCAACCAAACGGGCCAAATTCCATTTTAATTTAAAACAACCACGCGACACGTGGCAGGGGCGGTCCGCACCCGCCCGACCCGAATCCGGATCCGACCCGGAACCCGACCCGGTCACCCCATCTCCTTCCCGTTTTTCCGGCGAGGCTCCGGTCGCCTTCTCCGGCGCCGGTGGCTGGAATTTCAGAAAATCAGATTTTTAAAATCGATTTTCTTGGTGTTTTCGAAGCCCCTTTCAATACCAAATCATTCTAAAGTATTTTTGGAACTTTTTAACACTGTTTTGAAGCTCCCAATCACAACGAAAAACCTATATTCCCCCCCCATGGCCGTGACCTGCACATCCCCTTTTCTCCCTCATTTTTCAACCGTTTTCTATCATTCTTGTTGCGTTTTAATTCTTACATTATGCTCTATAAGATCCTACAATTTAAATCAATTAAAATGCTCTAAAAAAAATTGAAACAGAAGCAACCCACTTACCAAAATTTTCGGTTGTTTCTCTCTCTAGCCGTGCCCCCCTTTCCACCTTCTTGCTCCGAGCCCAAACAAGCTTCAACTCTCTCTCTCAGAACTCTATTTCTCTCTCTCACTTTCTGTTTCTTTCCTTCTCTTCTCTTCCCACCCGAGACCACTCTCTTTTTCTCTTCACTTTCTCTCTCTATATATCTCTCTCTCTCTCTCTCTCCCCAAGACCAACTACCCTCTGCCAAACCTGCACTTCCCACTCCCTGAATTCCACTCACACACACAACCCCAACCCATGCTTGTTTGAGTGTGTTACACTCAAACTCATGCACACACACACACACGGCACACACACACACACACACCACACACACTGTTTTACACATGTATATATTTATATACACTTATATATACATTTACACATTTTATACACACACTCACATGTATACACATATACAAAATAAATAATTTAAATTTTTATATATATATATATATATATATACATATACACATACATCCATTATCATCATAATAATAATTATAATAATAATAATAATAATAATTAATATTTGCAAGAATAAATAATAAAATAAAAAAAAAAATTTCATGTTATAACAGAAGATGAAATCATGGGGTAAGAGAGCCATGATGGTCTATGGGGCATAGGGGTGACGCATGCTGATGTGTTGCATGTTTGGTGATTGGTCACTTGGGAGGTGGCCAAATCAGATTTGTACTTATATATATATATATATATCTTTGTACATTTGTATACAAAGATGCCCCTAGCCTAGTTGGTAACTTTTTGAATGAAATTTCTTTGCCTCCATAGGTCAAGGGTTCAATTCCCCCTGGCCACTCTTTTGGCCATTTTCCACCATTTTAGGCTAAGGCCTCGTTTGGCAGACGCGGTAATTCAATTTCAATGTTTCCTACCTAACTTTCATTCCGTAGCTCCTTTTTCGATGCGGTTTGTTCCGAGAGTTTCGTATTTCAGTTATCTTCAGTGTCACAGGCTCCGTGTCATTTATTATTTATTTCGGATTTCTATAGTTAGCTAATTCGAGTTCCGTCAGTGCTAAAACGACATTATTTCACCTAATTAATTGATAAATAGGTTCGGGCATCACACCCTCTTCTCAGACATATTTAATTACTTTGTTGGTCTATCATGACCGCCGAGAGATTATGATTAATTCCCTTAATCATTCTTTAAATCGGAACTAATTAATAATTAGTAAGTTAATTATTAATTATACAAGGTCGGGGTGTTACAGTGCACATATGGATTTTCATTTTCCAGACCATGAAATGTAAGGAGTAACTATATCACCCCCGTTTTAACATCAAGTTGACACATATTGGGTGGAAACATGATGCGTGATGGTGTAGCTGTGCGTGTAGGGTGGAGGTAATCCTGAATTGTCTTAGTGGGTTTATCCTCGTGTTCACTCATATTTTCAGAATTAGAAGAATTATCAAACAAAAAATTAGAAAAATTAGACTACGAATTTAACTCTAACACAGGCCTACAAGCAAATCGACCTAATGCGTCCTTATACCTATTTTGCATGCAAGATAGCAATAAAAAAAAATAATACGAAAAGAAAAATAAAATCAAATAAAATACTAATGCAGCAAGTAAAAAGAGGGAACGAAGTTACTGCCTTTACAAACTACTGAAAAGAAAAACTATCTAATGATTCTTCTACCATCTTCCCAACAACGGCGCCAAAATTTGATTATGCCCAAAGAATAACGCGGTAGTTGTAGTGCAACTTTGGGGAGTCGATTCCACAGGGAGACAAATTAAAAGAATAACAGACAGAATAAAGAAGTTAAAGAAAATATTAAATGATTAACGAGAAAATAAAAAGTGATTTTAAATGCAAATTAAAATTAAACAAAGTGATTAACGGAAAAAATACTCAAATTAACGAACAGTAGAGCGTTGGGAATCCCTTGCACATATCCAGTAATTTAATTATTCTTAATTCACTGATAACTCAATTGAGAATTTCATTCCAAAAATCCCAATTAGAAGATATAGAATTGTAAACCAAAATTAAACCAAATGTAACCTTTTGAAAAACCATTCATCACTTTTAAATCACGCAAATTGTTATCCACATTGAGAGAACCCAATGACGAAAATATACCCGGGGAGCAATATTGTAGCAAAGAATTAAATCAATATAGATAATCAATTGATCCAAACATAATCAAAGAACTAATCCCTTCAATAGAAAAAGCATGACTGAATCTATAAATAGAATAACCTCTTTAATTATTCGGAGAAGAAAACACCAACAATAAATTGAGAATGATAAAACAAAGAATTTTAATAAATGAAAATCAAGTACATGAATCAAAAATAATTTAAAAATACCATCTAGTGTGCAAGTTCATCCCTAGCCCTACTTGAGAATTTAGTTACCCATACATATGATGGACAACATAAATCTCAAGGACAAGAAAACCTGAAGTAGCTGGCGGCACACCATTTTTTCACTCTTTCTTTCTTCCTGCCGCTCTCCAAAAAACCCCTTTAGCACCGCACCTTTTTCTCCTTAAAAACCCCAGCGCCTCACGTCACTTCCCTTTTTGCGCCGCACCGTACCACTCTCCCTTTTTCTTTTTTTATTTCCTTGTCGTCTTCTCTCTCCAGCGTTGCACGCACGCCCCTTTCTTTTTTTTTTCTTCTTCTTTTTTTTCTTTTCCTTGTGCCCTGCTTTGGACGGCTTCAAGAAATTAAAGCTCATGGGCCGGCCCAAGACTTGTGGACTTCCTACCATGGCCTCTTCATTCCATAGATGAACAACTGCTAAAATTAGGATCTTCAAGTTCTTCAAGTCTAATTGAGGTATTAGGTTGTCCGGCCCAAGACTTGTGTATGCAGCTTGGAGTATTATGCTGAATGAGTCGGGCTCAATTAAGTGCAATGCGGCTGCCATCAAAATAAATTCAAATATAAAATCTGAATAGTAAAGTTCCAAAAAATGTTAAGTGTGAAGCACAATTACAAACTATCTCTCACCAACAGATAATGCAATATTTAAGATTTAAAATATTATAAAATAATGCTCAAACATATCTCACTATAAATAGAAATTAAATTAAATAATATAAGTTATATCCCAACATTTTTATTCACATTTTAATATTTTAATCTAATAATAGGGTATTTAGAGTGCACTTTCGTGCACTCATCAGTACCTATTTTGGTATTATGGACCTCACCGTTGGGTCTGGAACGTCGAAGAAAGTCAATTTAGACTCTCTTGACTTTTTATTTGGCTTCGGGCATATTAGGGGTAATTTGGTAATTTATACCTTTACATGTCTTAATTTTTCAAAATTTTTACTCACAAAACGGACATCGCCATTGGGTCCGGGATGCCCGAAATAGTCAAAATACACTATTCATTTATTTATTTTAGACATCAGAATACTTTATTATTATTAAATTAATTAAATTTAATTAATTATACAATTATATATTATATATTATTTCAGTCGACATTTTACAACATGAGTAGTGGTGGCTCAATGGTAGCATGTGGGGGTTTAGGGCTTCACACACACACGTCATGGGTTCGAACCAGGGGAGTTGCAGCTCCCCTTTATTTTTTAAAGGATTTTCAAAACAAACGGTGAACAAGGGACAAAACAGGGACAAGGATATCCCAGACCCAATTGAAGCATTCACTAGGGATTTATTATCCCAGTTGCCAAACAGCCCCATTTCAAATTTAAAAACTTAAAACCTAATCATCAAAATGATGCAGTGTTGACTGACCCATATGCGTGGTTGAACGAGTCCCTACCCGACCTGAAATTGATCCAACCCAGAGCCGGAACAGTTTCTTCTTTCCTATAGTTTTTTTGGCAGTCTTCCGGTCACCACTTCCGACGCTGGTGACCAAAAACTAGAAATTTTTACAGTTTTAAACTCTTTTTTTTTTTTTTTTTGCTGTTTTGAAGCCCTTGTTTGGTCCTAATCTATCCCAAAACCTTTTTAAAACCTTTAGGCACCATTTTAAGCCCCCAAAATCCCATCGAATAGTCCATTTTTTCCAAAAATTGACAGTTTGATCACCTTGGATTTTTCACTCATCGTTGGACCATTTTGGCCCATTCTTGACCTGTAGTTCATGGTTTACAAGGGGCTACATTCTTGTGCCTCTAAAACTTAGTTTCACTCTAGGTTGTAAAAAAAAAAACCTGATTATTTACCTAGCCTAGTAAGTGACTAGTAAATGCCCATTTTTGGGCAAAAATGAATGATTTTTACTTTGTTGTAAACCTTTGTGGGTCTAGTTTTGATCCTTGATCCCCAAATTGGTTTTTATTTAACTTCATCTCTAGGCAAGCTTCGAAGCTCCATTAGTGGCAACCGTGGTGTTTTGCACTTCAAGCCCCTAAGCTCCTCTGTTATGCTTCTAATATCTTTAGTTCATCATAATAGGGCTGTCACGCCCCGAATTCTCACAAACTCGGGGAGTGAGTGAAATGAAATAAGAAAAAGAAATAAAAGACAATTTAATGGATTTAGTTGATTATGCATTTATTCCCTCATGTTTCTCCAAGATTTGAAATGAAAACTTGCTATTGACTTAATCAAAATGGTCTTCTAATGTCTATCAAATATTCCTCCCAATCAATGTTCAAAATTAGTTTAAGTTATATTAAAAAATGGCCTCCAAAATAATCCCAAAATGCCTCTAAGTATACCTTGGAACAATAGCCCAAATGGGCCCCAAATGTCCAAGGACATAGGCCAAGAATAGGTCAAAAGGTCTACCAAAATTGGTCTAAGGAAGTGGCCAAACAAGGCCCATGAGAGCGGCCAAACCTGGCCCAATGGGGTGGCCAAACATGGCCTAAAACAGGTGTCCAAACATAGCCCAAAAGGGTGGCCAAAGATGGCCCAAGGATTGGCCAAAGATGGCCCAATAGGGTGCCCAAAGATGGCCCAAAAGGGTGCCCAAACATGGCTCAAAAAGGTGGCCAAGGGCTGGTGTCGAGCTAGGACACAGGTGGCTGGGCAGTAGGCGTACGTATAGGCCCAGACAGTGGGCGCGCGTGAGCAGGGTGCGTGCAAGGAGGGTGCGCAGGCGCGCAGGGCAGGGCACGGCAAGGCGCAGTGCGCGTAGGTGCGAGCACGGGGCTGTCAAGGGGCTATTTTGCAGAAACAATTAACTGTAGCTGAATTTCTCTGTTTGCTGCATTGATTTTCTCTGTTTTGTAAATTTTTTCCAAGGTTTTGAAGGCTACTTTTTTCCCATTTTTAGCCTATTTCTTCAAGGTTTTTAAACCCCTCTTTTAACACCTTTCCCACCTATTTAAAGGGTGTTTTACACACCTAACAAATCTTTAAATTTCACAAAATTTCAACATAGTCCCATTTGTTTTCTAAGTCTTTTCCCACCTAATATTCATAATGCTTCATATAAATAAGGATTTATACATTCTATCCTCACTCGATGGCCACAATTTTATAGGAATTAAACATACATCATTTAAATATACAATCCACCATATGTACTCATCTACTTGAAATTTAAATGTTTCAAACTTCATGTTCATTACAAATATAAGGTCTTACTCATTGTTTTCATAATATACAAAATTTCTACAAGTTTATTTCATATGGCTTAGGGCTTATACCCTTATACAACTCAAAATATGCCTCAAGGGCCAAATATCCTCTGTGGTCCATTTCTCCTCCACTCTTCAAGACTTCATCAAGTCCCAAGTACTGGGAGCCTCATTTGTAACATGATATCCCACGAGGGGTCAGCTCAACTGCTATGACATAGTGCTAATGCAAGGAACGAAGTTAAGGTGTGGCATGTGCAAGTGTACATTTATAATCTACATGCCTTGCAATTCATTAATATAATGCAATGGCAATATGCGTGACACACCCATGCAAACTCTATGCCACCATGTCTCAATTTATAGTTCGCTCCCGTTGGATCAGCGAGTACTAAACCCGTTCACGGATTGCTCCTGCTGGATACTGGGCACTAATGTAATGGCCAATTTTGGATTTTTCACCACAGGATCTACACTCTCATAATGCATAACACTAAGTGCTCAACCTACACTATGTTTTGAAGGAATCACAATATGCCAATATGCCTTGATTTTTCTATGCAATTTCAATGAGGCATGTTATCAAATACATGGTGAACACCTTAAATCATGCATCATCTATAAAGTAAATTCTAACTTTCAAACCATACAACTTCTTTCACATGAATATATGCTATATACAATTAATTTAAACACATGCTTATGTTACATGTTTATTACATTTCCAATTCTCAAAGAACACATAATTACACAAAGCATCAATGCATTAAACGATCATATCTTCTAAAACACAAGGTCTATTCACATGAATATAAGCCACAATGTAATGAATCAAACATATATTCAAGTTACATGTTCATCATTTTGAAAAATTCTCAAAGGCCTCAAAGAACACACAAGTATACAAATTACCAACTCTTGATTTTTCAAAGGAACTACATCCTAAGTAAATTTCTAACAACAAGTAAACATATAAATCACTCAATCAGCATATAAAAAAACCTCATAAACTTAACCCTATTTTTTACTTAGCAAGATATCATACCTAAAAGGGTTTTTCTAAACCCTAGGGAGTTGTGTTCACTGTGCAGCCAAACCAATTAGTGAGAATGTAGCCCTTGATATGGGGGAACAACTTCCTAGAAGGAAGCCTTATGAGAATCCTAGCCTAGAGATGTCTTTTGGTGGCTTGAAACTTGGAAAACCCTAGGTTTTTCTTCACTTTTCTCTCCATGCATGAATTCTGCTTCTTCTCAGACCAATTTCGAAGATTTTTATCTCTAAGGGGCTGTATTTATACTAAAGAGGCAAAGGGGTGAAAAGATCTTTTTGCCCTTAATGAGTCCAGGACCCCGTTACACTACAATCCGTCTTGAAACGCTTCAATTCGACATTTTGCTTTAACCAAAGTTCTTAAAATTATTTTAAATGAAAATTTTCTAAAAAAATTATTTTCACCTGCGGGAGGGTTTGGCCAGTTCCACCCGGGCCACTTGGGATGGCCTTTTGGTCCAATTTTTCAAACTATCTCCGATTAGGCTCACATTTTTACAGGAGGTGTATTTTAACATTCTAAGCATGTTTTTATTCTATGTCATACTCAAAATATACTTTTAAATATGAATTATGTCTAAATGATGCATGTGTAGTGCCCTACTAGCAAAACAAAAAAAATTACCCTGATTTTTCAGATATCCACATCCTTCCCCCCTTAAAGAAATTTTGTCTCAAAATTTAAAAATGTACCTCTTCGACAAAATTTTAGAAAAAGTAATATAAAATGCGTTATAACATGGAGACACGCAGCCTTACCTCCTTCACCTTTCCCTTCCCTAGGTGATGTGGGATGCATTACCTTCTCCCATTACCCTCTCTCCCCAAAGGAACATTGTCCATTTGGGCGGGCGTGCAGTGGCATGCAGACATCTCTGCACTCCCTACTAAGGTCTGGTTTTGATTCCATTTGTAACGACCCACTCCACATGGTACAATGCATAATGAAATCCTTAAACATGATGGCTTATTAATGCCAAATTTTTTTTTTTCCAATTCCATCCAAGCATTATGATCCACTTCAATAATGCAACATAATTAAAATATAAAATTCTTAATGCCCACAAGGATACCTTAAAGTCTCTCAATATATATGATGACCATCTAACTAATCACAAATTAAGCTATGTGATCATCTAGTAATTTATCACAATGTCATCAATATATCACTTGCACCTCAATGTAATTTAATAATCCAATATTCTCCAAGTACTATAATGATCCACAAGACATCAACAACATAATCTCCAAGTAAAGTCGTCATCATCTACCTTAGTCTATATATATATATATATATATAAAACTGAGACTAAACATCAAGCATTAATAAAGATTAACCTATTAATTTTAAGCATATATATTAACTGGATATTCGAATGTAGACAATGTAGTCTATGTATTTCAAACATGAAACCTAAGGCACAATATCAAGGTTTAAAAAAAAAAAAAAACATTAAAGAAAGTATAAAAAGAAAAATCCCAAATTTCATCTAAGGTTATTTTGACTCATCATCATTCTAGTCAATATATTAAATAAAGTCTCAAAACCTTTGAGATTCTTAGTGAAACTCTTTACTAATTTAACTATGAATATATAAATCTGTACACACATGTATCAAAACACACTTACATACTAACATGGTTAAGCATACCCTTATACATGCATAAATACTAATCTAGTCTAATGTTTTTGGTTTTTGAACGTATAGATATCATAGTCATAGTGCTGTAACCTTATGACTATTGGGTACTAACCTAACATACATACATAAAATCAACAAGTAACAATTAACAACTAATACGTTGCTTACCACATAAGCACTTAAGTATAGGATCCATCCTAAGAATATACCTATACATAAATAAGCATACAACTTATCATATAGGTAACTAGGTACACAACCGATCCTATGGATATCTGGACTTATAGCCTATCTTATAGATAACTAAGCATATAACCTATCTCATAAATCACTAAGTCTACTACGTAGATATAAGTATCTAGCCACAGTTGATCAATAATCAAGCATATCACATACCCTCAACAAATCAAGAAAATAAGCACATTGTACAATTATACATACTAAAGTAACAAGCACATACATAATCATGCAATCCAAACCAACCCAATTAACTTAAGGTCTAACCTCTCCCAACTCATGACAAAGTCAATCCTAGAAGGATCCACTGTAGAGACTTGAAAAAAATAATAATAATAATAAATGAATGAATAAAGAGGGTTTTGTAACGATAATAAGTAGAGATAGCCCTGAATATAGTAAGCCATGAGGGGATTAATTATTAAGAAATATAAAAATTAATCCAGACCATTTAAAAATGATATAGGCTCGAAGAAAATAGTTAAACCGGTTTATCGAGTGATAGGATAAATCCATGGGATTGATACGAATCATTAATTATAAGAATATAATATGGGATCCGAACGAGACCCAATATTGGTAAATAAATAATTAAATTGAGCCCCGACTTTATAGCAAATTTATTGGCATTTTATAATATTTTGTGGAATTAAATATTTATAAAATATTTAATATAGTAAAGTAGCAAAAAAAAAAATAGAAAAGAAATATCAAGTGGGTGTCGGCAGCCTTGGGGAGTGTGGCGTGTAATGTGTGGTGTGTGTTTGAGTGTAGGTTGTCACCGACTTTAAGTTGGTGGAAAGGAGAAAATAAAGGAGGGATATATAGAGAAAAAGAGAGGCACGTGAGGCAGCGAAGAAGGGGATGTGGGCTGTTCCAAAAAGGGGTTTTTCGTTTCTTTTAAATTTGATGGGTTAAATTCATGTTGGTGATGGGGAGATTTCAGATCTTATGCAGAAAAACTTTATACCTGAATTTGGGATTTTTGTCGTGTGGTTTTAGTGCTGCTGTTTCTCTATTGGCAATGAATTGCGGTTCAGGTTGATGATGAGTGGGGAGGATGGAGCTGCAACGGAATAAATGGATTTCAGGTTAGATTGCTGATTCGGTCATGGCCGTGTTTGGAGATGACGTTGTATAGCTTGAAATTGTGTGAGTGGATGTTACGGTTTTGTGGTTTGGGATTGTGTGTGATGTTGCGGTTTTGTCGATGGCTGCGGTGATGACTCGATTGAGCCTGAATCAGGGGGAGGAAATAGTGGGATGCCTATTTCTTCCTTGCGACTGCAGTATATGTATATGGATGGTTGCTTCAGTCAGTTGGGTATTGGGTTTCTTGTACAGGTAGAGGCTATGATCGGGGAATTTGAGACTGTTTTAAGGTTCCTTTCCAAGAAAGTTATGACTTACGGTTGTAGGATTACAGTGTGTTGGGTGTATTGAGGGTTGAATGATGATGTTACGGTTTGAGGAAGATGATGCAGAATTTGGGTTTTGATAATTTGTTTGAAATGGTGCAGTTGTTATGGACAGTGAGGGTCAGTTGCCCTGCTTGATGGGTTCTGTTGGGGGTTCGATTATTGTGGTTGTGGGTATGTAGCGATGCAGCAAGGGGGGGACGGAAGTACAGAGGTAGTGAAGGGCCTGATATGGGTTCCAGTGATAGATAGGAGCTGTGGTAGTATTGAGTTGAATTGGATTGGTTCAGTTGGATGTTCTTAGAGCCGCTGATTTGCAAAATCTGATGCAGCAGATCTGGAAAAAATTGAGAGAAATAGTAACAGCAGCTACGATGGAGGTTCGGATGATGGATTTTGATACAACTCGGGATTATGTGAATGTTGCGGTATGTGAAGTGACAAGGGATTTTAAAAGGATCCAGAGAGCTGCTTGTTCAGTATTCTTTAAGTATTCTTAATGCATTCTAAGGTCTGAATGAGGATTGAAGAAAACTAAGACTTTGGAGGGCTTTGAGTCAGAAAATGGAGGAACTTGAGAATGACGGTAAGTGATACAATAGTTGAGGACTCTGCAACAGAGAGCTAGACAATAATCTGATGAGAGGAAGGGAAAGTTCTTCAATATCTGATGGATGGGATGATTAAGGGATAGAATCCGTCAGGATCATCATCTGCTTGAGGGAAAAAGGTTGAAGAAGCTGATGAAACTGGATTTAAATTGGTTGGCCGACTCGATCAACCTGTCGGTGTGTTTTCTTCAACTTTTGAACCGTGGACTAAAGATTAACCTCAAACTCTCGATGCACAACAATTTGGTTCACGTTTGACTACAAATTCTCAAAAGGTTGGATATGTTCACATCTGGGGAACATGATGAACAATTAAATGTTGTATCAATTATGATGGCCATCAGAAGGATAATGCCAGGATATGCATAGACATGACTAACGACATATCTGGAGGATATCTATGAATGGAGATAAACATAAGCTTGATATGATTCCATTGGAGGACTGAGTTACTTACTGGTTGATTGGATTGCATAGTGGACACAACTTAGTAGGGTTGTGACCAACCCTATCAGGTTTGGTACTTTGCTAAGTAAGGAATAGGATTAAATTAGGATTGATGTGCATATTGATTGAATAATTCTTATACTTATCTGTTGCTAGAAGATCACATAGGAATTATTGCTTTGAGAACCCTTGAGTTGATTGTTTATATGCTTACGTGTTCTTTATGATTATTTGGGAGTTATGATTTACTTTTTGAGTTGTCATCATATGTGATTTATGTTTTAGAAGAATTGTTGATATTGTGACATGTGGATTTGCGTAAGTGTTGAGATTGATCGAGCAGGACATGTAGATTTGTGGATGAAGTCTTGTGATTTAAATGCTATTGTTGATCTTAAATGTGATGCATTATTTGAAGCATGTTGCATATGCTTCTGAAAGTGATGTTTCATTTGAACTGTATTATTGCATGATGAAATCATGGCATATTGGCATAGTGTGATTCCTTGAAAGCATAGTGTGGGTCAGCACGAGGTGTTGGTGCATTATGAGGGTGTAGATCCTGTGGTGAAAAACCCAAAATTCGGCCGTTGGTACTCTTTTCCATCGAGGGCGCACCGAAAAGGAGACATACGTGGCGGTACTCATGCTAGCGGGGAAGGACCGTATCATGAGACATGGGTGTGACATTGAGATGCATGGGTGTGCCACGCATATTGCCTGTGCACTGTGTTGATGAATTTTTGAACGTGATATAGGGTTTTATACAGATGTAGTTTGTACATTGCCATTATATTGTATGCATGACTTGTAAGGCACATAGATATGAATGTACACTTGCACATGCCACGACTTAATTTTGTTCCTTGCATTAGAATTGTACCATACCAGCAGTTGAGCTGACCCATTCGTGGGAACCATATTTCAGATGATACTCCCAACACCTGAGATTTGAGGAAGTCTAGCTGAGTGGAGGAGACTTGACTGTAGATGGATATTTGGCCCGAGAGGCGTAATTTGTGATGTACTGGCTTAAGCCCAAAGACATGTATATATATTGACCGAAGTGAACGTATGTACGTGTGTATCTATTTAATTGTCCTCGGTTGTATAATTAGGCGATATATATTTAAATTTGATGAGATTGTGGCCATTGAGTGAGGATGGGATGTACTATTGTTTATATATGTGAATTGTTGCAAAATATTAGGTGAGAAAAGGCTTAGAAAACAAAGGAGGTTCTGCTGAAATTTTATAAAACAGGAATGTATGTAGGCTTGTATCTAAATCAGTTGAATTGTTATTTATTTATTTATTTGTCTATTTATTTTCTTCCTTTATTTCGCTTTAGTCGCGTCCCCGGGTTCGATTGGAAATTCGGGGCGTGACATCCACAAACACCCCACTACCTGATACAACATGGCATAGAAACTGTACTTCCTGAAGCCAAAACTCACACTTTGAGAACTTAACAAACAAATGATGCTCCCTCAAAATCTGTAACACAGTCCGTAAGTGGAAAGTATACTCCTCCTCAGAAGATGAATAAATCAGAATATCATCTACAAAAACCATTACAAACTGATCTAAATAAGGAGTAAAGATGCGATGCATCAAGTCCATAAATGTCGTCGGGGCATTCATCATACCGAATGGCATAATTACAAACTCATAATGGCCATAACGAGTGCGGAAAGCTGTCTTCACCACATCCTCCTCCCTTACTCTCAACTGATGATACCCCGATCGAAGATCGATCTTTAAGAAACATCTCGAACCCCTAAGCTGATCAAATAAGTCATCTATCCTCGGTAACGGGTACTTATTCTTGATAGTGACTCGATTTAGTCTCCTATAATCCACACACAAATGTAATGCCCCATCCTTTTTCTTCGCAAATGATGTTGAAGCACCCCACAGTGAGGTATTAGGATGAATAAAACCCTTACCCTGCAAATCAGTCAACTGCTCCTTCAACTCCCTCAACTCAGTTGGAGCTATACGGTAAGGTGGAATGGGAATAGGCATAGTGCCTGGGATAAGCTCTATCGTGAACTCTATCTCTCGTTTCGGCGGTAGACTAGTCAAGTCATCTGGAAAGACACCTGAAAACTCATGCACTACTGGCAGTAATACACTCTCTGTAGTCCCACTCCTATCTGCTATCAAACTAGCCTACAAATAACTATGGCCTCCCCAACTCCTTGAGTCATACAAGGGTGGAACTAAGAAATTCCCCCGATCCCTCGTGAAATAAAAACTAGCTCCCTTAGGAGTGCACACTGTCACTCTCCCCCTGTAGCAGTCTATACTCACCCGAAAAGCAAACAACTAATCCATCTCTAATATAATATTTATTATCTAGGTCCACACAATACAATCATTTATGACTTTATCCAAACCAATCAAATTCATTCATAACTTTTTACCCACACATTTTTAAAATGACAAGTGAAAATCACCATTCACTCATAAGTTATATAACAATCCAAACTCTTAAGTTCTAATGCCTCAACCACAATATTTTCACTCCGAGTATATTCACACAATTCGCATCTTAAACACAAGATTCATATTCAAAAATTTGTATCATCAAACTCTTAACCTAATACACAATTTTCTCCAAAATAACAATGAATATTTACCGTTTATTCAATCATAATTCTGGAATCAATCTTATAAACTAAGCTAGAACTAGGTTCATAATTCATACCTCAATTAGGCCCATTTTATGTAACTCATTATTTTCACAAGGCTCATATTCACAAGTTCATTTAATCAATTTATTATTTTCATCACAACTAGTATCGATCATCTTATAGGACTAGGTAAGTCAATAGTATCCATCACTAGGTTAGCTCTACAGGCCACCACAAAATAACATATTCCAATTCAATAAAGGAATCATTACAACCCCTAACTTTCAGATTCACATCACTTGAATTTATCAATATTCATCCTAAACACGAAATCAAAACTCAATTACATCATCACCTGGATTAATCCATATCAATATTTTTAAACTATTCATGTTTATATAATTCTCCTTAGACAAATGATGATCATCAATCATCACCTGATAACCTAACACATCTCGTAAACCTACTTGCTTACTCATAACTCATATAACTCATGTCTACCACCTCCACCCATTGTTTACAATAAATAAATAACAAGTTCTCACCCAATTTAAATGTAGTCTTTCACTAGAAAAAAAAATCCATTTAAGCAATACAATATACACATGCCCCAGTTATGCTAGTGTTCAACTAGTCTAACTAACCTAAGGTCTAAACCCTATCCACTGTTCCAAGACATTAGATCCTAGATCTTACGTCAATTGTGGCTACCAAGGTTGATATAGGTTCGAGAGCTAAAGTTCTCCCTCTCCCTCGACCTACTCTACCTTAACCCTAAGTGAACGTCATCCAAAAATAATAAATCTCTCCACAAGAGAATTTAACATAGGAGTGTCCCTAAAATTTTATGTACAATTACTCTAAGTATCCACTGTCCAGTCCATACACAAGGATCTCCACAAGTCTCAATTCTTATTTTAGCATCCTAAGGTCTTATGTGTCTTTTAATTTACAGTTTACTACCTTATTGGAATTTGTTCCTTTAAAATTCTATAATTCTTTCATTATTTCTCACTTTTATAGTTAGGTGATAACCCTTCATGGATCACATTAGACATAAGTATTAAAAGAATATTAAGCATGTTCTTGTCAACAATTTATACTTCACAAACAACAAGTATAATAAGTCATAACATACACATAACAAGTCCTTACACATTACACAATGCTCACCAAAATTTCAAATCATGTGTCGCAGCCCTATCGTGTTCAACAACACTCCATGGTCTCTAAGTATTCGATCCTAAGATCTGATACCACGTTATCACGCCTCGAATTCTCACAAACCCGGGGAGTGAGTGAAATGAAATAAGAAAAAGAAATAAAAGACAATTTAATATATTTGGTTGATTATGCATTATTCCCCCATGTTTCCCCAAGATTTGAAATGAAAACTTGCTATTGACTTAACCAAAATGGTCTTCTAATGTCTATCAAATATGCCTCCCAATCAATGTTCAAAATTAGTCTAAGTCATGTTCAAAAATAGCCTCCAAAATAACCCCAAAATCCCTCTAAGTACACCTTGGAACAATAGCCCAAATGGGCCCCAAATATCCTAGGACATAGGCCAAGAATAGGTCAAAAGGTCTACCAAAATTGGTCTAAGGAAGTGGCCAAACATGGCCCAAAAAGGTGGCCAAACATGGCCTAAGGATTGGGCAAACATGACCCAATAGGGTGTCCAAACATGGCCCAAAAGGGTGTCCAAACATAGCTAAAAAATATGGCCAAGGGCTGGTGTCAGGGGGGTGTCAGGCTGGGACACAAGTGGTTGGGCAGCAGGTGTGCGTATGGGCACAGGCAGTGGGCGCGCGCAGGGGGTAGGGCATTGCAGGGTGCAGGGCGTGCGGGGCTGCGGCTGGGCGTGGGCTGGGGCTAGGGCTGGGGCTGGGGCTGGGGCTGTTCTGTAGAAATAATATAGCAGCAATGTATTTACTACAGCTGAATTTCTCTGTTTGCTGCACTGATTTTCTTTGTTTTGTAAATTTTTTTTCCAAAGTTTTGAACGCTACTTTTTCCCCATTTTTAGCCCATTTCTTCAAGGTTTTTAAACCCCCCTTTTTGACACCTTTCCCACCTATTTAAAGGGTGTTTTACACACCTAACAAACGTTTTAATTTCAAAAAATTTTAACATAGTCCCCTTTATTTTCTAAGTCTTTTCCTACATAATATTCATAATACTTCATATAAATAAGGATTTATTCATTCAATCCTTACTCGATGGCCACAATTTCATTAGAATTAAACACATATCATTTAAATTTACAATCCACCATATGTACTCATATACTTGAAATTTAAATGTTACAAACTTCATGTTCATTACAAATATAAGGTATTACCTATTGTTTTCATAATATACAAAATTTCTACAAGTTTATTTCATATGGCTTAGGGCTTATGCCCTTATACAACTCAAAATATGCCCCAAGGGCCAAATACCCTTTGTGGTTCATTTCTCCTCCACTCTTCAAGACTTCATCAAGTCCCAAGTACTGGGAACCTCATTTGTAATATGATATCCCACGAGAGGTTAGCTCAACTGCTGGTATGACATAGTGCTAATGCACGGAACAAAGTTAAGGCGTGGCATGTGCAAGTGTACATTTATAATCTACATGTCTTATAATTCATTAATATAATGCAGTGGCAATATGCGTGACACACCCATGCAAACTCTATGCCACCATGTCTCGATTTACGGATCGCTCCCGTTGGATCAACGAGTACCAAACTCGTTCACGGATCGCTCCTGTTGGATACTGGGCACCAATGCAATGGCCAATTTTTGGTTTTTCACCACAGGATCTACACCCTCATAATGCATAGCACCAAGTGCTCAACCCACACTATGTTTTCAAGGAATCACAATATGCCAATATGCCTTGATTTTTCTATGCAATTTCAATGGGGCATTTTATCAAATACATGGTGAACACCTTAAATCATGAATCATCTATAAAGTAAATTCTAACTTTCAAACCACACAACTTCTTCCACATGAACATATGCTATATACAATCAATTTAAACACATGCTTATGTTACATGTTCATTACATCACCAATTCTCAAAGAGCACATAATTACACAAAGCATCAATATATTAAACAATCATATCTTTCAAAACACAAGGTCTATTCACATCAACATAAGCCACAATATAATGAATCAAACATATATTCAAGTTACATGTTCGTCATTTTGACAAATTATCAAAGGGCTCAAAGAACACAAAAGTATACAAATTACCAACTCTACTTTTTTCAAAGCAACTACATCCTAAGTGAATTTTTAACAACAAGTAAACATATAAATCACTCAATCAACATGTAAATCACTCATAAACTTAAACCTATTCTTTACTTAGTAAGATATCATACCTAAAAAGGTTTTTCTCAACCCTAGGGAGTTGTGTTCGCTGTGCAACTGAACCAACCGTTGAGAATGTAGCCCTTGACGTGGGGAACAACTTCCTAGATTTTGGTGGCTTGAAACTTAGAAAACCCTAGGTTTTTCTTCACTTTTCTCTCCATGCACGACTTCTGTTTCTTCTGAGACCAATTTTTGAGATTTTATCTCTAAGGGGCTATATTTATACTAAAGGGACAAAGGGGTGAAAATACCCTTTTGCCCTTAATAAGTCCGGGACCCTGTTACACTACAACCCATCCTGAAATGCCTCAATTAGACATTTTGTTTTAACCAAAGTTTTTAAAATTATTTTAAATTAAAATTTTCTAAAAAATTTATTTTCTCCTGCGAGCGGGTTTGGCCAGTTCCACCCGGGATGCCCTTTTGGTCTAATTTTTTAAAATGTCTCTGATTAGGCTCAAATTTTTACAGGAGGTTTATTTTAACATTCTAACCATATTTATCTTCTATGGAATACTCAAAATATACATCTAAATATGACTTATGTCTAATGCATGTGTAGTGTCATGCCAGCAAACAATGCATGAATAGTGCCCTACCGGCAAAACAAAAAAATTTATCCTAATTTTTCAGATCTCTGCAAGGGCCATGCATGCATTTATAAAGCCTTAAAAATAGTAGGTAAATGGATTTTTAGAGGAAAATAAAATCATGTACTAGGGTATTTTGTGGCTATACCTTGATTATGCTTCTCCTCTGTTTGTTTTTCTGAACCTCCAAGGTCTCCCTAACAAATTCAAGACTTCTCTTTTCCTCCATATTCTTCTTTCTCTTCCTTCTTCCTCTTTCTCTCACTAACTCACTCTCACTTTCTCTCTATAGCCAAGCACTTTACATAATTTTGATACACACTCACATCACACATCAAATATATATAAACACTTATTTTTTTTTATTTATTTAGATAGGTTGCATGAAATGTGATTGGTTAGTTTGGGAGGTGTGGGCTTTATTTTATGTCTTATATATACATATATGTTGCAATATTTAGTACAAAAAGTGGGTAGCCCAAGTGGTATCTTTTTGGATGCTTAAGTGCTTGCTTATTTAGGTCAAAGGTTCAAAACCCATTGGTTGCACTTTTGGCTTCCTTTTTGTTATTTTTCCATTAGGCCTTATTTGGTAAATGCCATTTCAACTTTTTACATTATTTTTCCCTTTGTGAATTTGAATTCAATATTCACTCTTTCATGTATCGATTTTATAAGTCGTAGCCCTAGATTATTTTTCCTGGAGTCAACCTCATTAATTAGGGTCTTGGAATTTTTGAAATTATCGTTTGTTCCTCGATTAAATTTTCTTAATTATTCTATTAAGGGTCACTAATTAATAATTAGCAACTTAATTATTATTTAATCGGGTCAGGGTGTTGCAGTTAATTTATATCAAAACCACACATAATTAGGGAGACTAAACAGAAAAACATATTTTGTGTGGCCTTGGGTACACTACAAGAAAATAGGCCTTTCGCGACATTTTATATTTTCCGCTAAAGGATGTAAAAACCGCCACTAATTACATTTGTGGCGTTTTTGCGGCGATTTATCTTTTTGACGCCAATGCCTCTATCGTAATTTTATTGCGGCACTTCAAGAACTGCCGCAAAGTATTTGTGGTGTTTTTAGTGGCGAATTGATTTGTCGATAAAACAAAAAGTGTCGTTTGACGAATATGGGTATAAATGACGCATTTAGTGGTGTTTGTCTAGTTGTCATTAATTTGGTGGCACTTTCGCCACCGCCGCTAATAGACAACAATTTGTGGCCATTGTATAAACGTCGCTAAATCCTTTTTCTTTGTGGCATTTAACAAACGCCACAATTTTGAAAGTGATTGTGACCATTTTACAACTGCCGCAAAAACATTTGTGGCATTTGTCATTTCTGACAATTATTTTTCCGCCGCAAAAAGCATTTAATTTTGTGATAATTCTTTAAACGCCGCAAACAATCTTGTGGCGTTTATCTTTTGTCATAATTTTTTATATGGAGAAAAAAATCTGCTGCTAATATACTCCTAATCAATTATCACTTTTAAAAATAATTTTAACATATTCCTACAAAAATTTAAACACATTCACTAATTAAGTGCACTAAACACTCAATACATCAATCCACACATAAGATGTCTTATACCAAAACTCATCCATTCATATAAAATCAAATTAAAATCTCACTTGACATCACCAACTCAAATCCAAATTAATATCCATACAAATAAAATCCAAGATAGATAATCTCCCAATATCCAAGTAAGATAGTCATCAAATAAGTAACAAATACAATAATCATCAACAACCAAATAACCAGGAAAAAAAATTCCTAAAGAAAAGTCTCAAACAAGTAAAAAGTGTGCTAATTAGAATGAACTCCAACTCCAAGTAGCATTAACAATAGCCCACCATAAAAAACAATAATCCAATGAGAAGCCCAACATCAAAGAAAATAGTCTGTCATTTACTCATTCTCATTAACCTGAAAAAATGAAAAATAAATAAATTAGTTTATATAAGCTAATATTAAGTTACAAAATCATGATATTAGAAGAAATAACACATACCACATCTGTAACACCCCGACCTGAATAGGAGGTCGTCGGGTCGTGGGTTACGAATAAGTGATCAAGACCTTGAGAGACGGGGTCAGTTTCGACTCCGACGCGCGGACTTTTAGTAATAGTCCTGAAAACTCAGGACGACTGTACATCACTTTCGTTGCAATCACCAATTTGTCGGTTCCGTGATAAGTATATTTTTACGTCAACTGCTGGTCATCGATACGAGTATGAGAATTGGGCACGCATTGCGAGAATACAAAGGATTAGAGTAAATATTATACATTTAAGAGAATAATTAATTTTTAAAGTAATTAATTATTTTAATATAAGAAATTAATGATAGCATGTATGAATAATTAAGTATTAATGTATGTGCTATGTAAATAATTATAAATTACTTTGTATATATATATATATATATATCTACATGAAGATACATGTGTATTATATGGAAGCATACTATTGTCCAAGGTGTAATAAAGGTGTGTGTGTGTCGGTGAGAGGTGTGTATATGTGTCCAACTGTGTAAGAGTGTAAATTACATTATATATGTATATATATATATATATATATATATACATGCATGGAAAACAAAACACAACCACACAACCGGCCATGATGGCCTGCTCGCCACTGCTCAAACTGGGAGGCACTCATGAGAAAACCTGAATTAGGCTAACCCATTTGGTGGGACAATCAGAAAAATGTAATGATCACACATATACCATTATATACACAACTATATACACACTCTTGAGCCATCCGAGAGTGAGGGAAAGATTGAAGGAGGTTCTGGGAATTTAGAAGTGAGGAACAAGGGAGAAACAGAGAAAGAAAGAGGGCTGAGATCTCAGAACTAGAGGTAAACCCATCAAAAATACCTAAATTTCTCTTTCTAGAAATCATGCATGTGTATAGGCTGTTTAAGTTTGATATATGCTTGAATGATGTTTAGAATATTAGTACGTGAGTAATACATGAAAATTGGCCACAAAACAGTCCTAGAACACCAAGTACAACACACAGTCACCATGGTCGAACCCTTGACAGCAGGTCTGAACCAACCCTGGTTAATCCAATTTTGGTCTATAGGGACTGAAACTAGACCATTCCAAGGTCTTAAAAACCCCTAACAGCGATCAAAAAGCCCAAGAAATGGCTCTCAAAAATCGAGTTGCAGGTTATGGGTTTGAAACCCCGCCTTCTTACTTTTCATAATGCGGGTCCCATACCCTGCCTTCTTACTAAACTCGTACTTCTTATATTTTAGGTAGTATAGAATCTACCTAACTCATAATCTTACTCTTAATTTTTCTTAAGTCACTAAGGTTTTTCAAGTAAGCCTAGTGATTTGATATCATGTACTTCTAAACCTCAATTTCAACTCAATCTTCTCCAAAGTCCCTAATCTTATTGCTCTGATACCATTCTGTCATGACCAGAAACCCACCTTGCACGGATCTCGAGTTGGGACTGCCACCCTTCGGCCCGGAGGCCTTGGGGCAAGGCTCGTACATAAGTGACGGTATCGAATAGATGTGCTTTATGTGGTTCCAGAAGCGTGAAAAACTTTTTCTTTTCTTTTCTCATTTTAAAATTTGCACATCCGTCTGATACTGTCGCTATTCACAATGGTACACATGATCATACATTCAGAGCATAACTAAAAACTTAAAGGCTTTTATAATAGATACATGTTCAGCTGCCCCTTGGGGTTTAATACATAACAGTTCACTACCTTACTAAAACAAGGGTTACATCTTAAGTTCATGATACTTAACAAAAGAACTACTTAGATGTCCCTTCCAAAAATAGCTAGGCTCATCCTCATCGTCTTCAAATCAGCCCTATTGTCAATCACCTGAAAGGGGGATCCGAACAAAGTCCGGGTAAGCTAATCTAAGCTTGTGAGCAATTCCAACATTCGTCATGGGGTTTCAATCAACAGTAGTTTTAGCTTATAAAGGTTTATAAATCAATCACTGTCAATTGTTCGTATCTTTTGAACACAGAATATATGCATTCATAAAACTCATAGCTTTGAAACATTTAAAATATTCAAGCTAACATATGTTTTTTCATATAAAACTTGTAACTCTGAATACATAATATATGCATTCCATAAAACTCATAGCTCTAAACATGTGAAATGCTCAAGCTAAAAATGTGTTCTTCTTTAAATAGAGTACGTATAAACTCAAACATGTAAATATGAAAATGAGGATTTAAAATCTGCTTTCATTTTCAAATATCTCTTCTTCTCACTTTAACTCTTGGAATCTGTTTCGAATCAGACTCCCGTTTTACTCCCGTCGAGATATCTCTTTGCCTGTGGGATTAGATCCTGCTACCAGGCATTTGACAATCCTTTGAATTCCGTAGAACCCAAAAGCTTGTCGGTTCCACAGGATAATGGAGTCCCTTGTGAACCCCAATACCCTGTCTCGTGCTTATGCACAGTTATCTTGTATTTCAAGAAACTACTTTTATCTCATGACTTCTTCTCATAAATACTATTTAAGAGTATTCAAACACAAAGTATATAACTGTATGATAGAACTTTCAATTCTCAGAATATACGAATTCAGAATATATCTCAGAGATTTTGCAAATTTAAAAAGAACTCAAACATGCCAAGGCATATTTAAAGGAACTGTAAGTAAATTTATTATCTGAACAGAGTAATATAAAACAGAAGGCGTATGAAAACTGAATTCGATATTCAAATACTTTTCATGACTTGAACTCAAAACTTCTTTGAAACTCGTGGAATTAAATCTCTACTTCGAATGCAGGGTTACTCACCTTGGTCCTTTAGGGTTAGTGCTAATAATGTGCTTTCCCACTTTCCTGGTAGTTCCTAAGAACAATTCATAAACATCTCATCAACTTCACATTCATTGTAATATCATCTCGATATTCCTTAACTTATGCTTAAATCGCATTAGATCCTAAAACAATTTCATAAATTCATATGTACTTAACTTAACTCGTACTCTTAACCTATGACACAATTTAATGTGTTAGGAATTTAATTTATTTCAATTTATACTCTTCTGGTAGCTCCATTAACTTTAAATTAAAGTTATTTACTTCACATATTTACGTGTCGTGTCTTTTCGTAATTCATTTCCTTGTATATGCCTTATATTAGTACTTTGGCATTACTTTAACTTATAGTCATCTGACAGATGCTATTCAACAAATTTTATGTCTTTTTATTTTAGACATCTCTTTTGATCAAATAGACTCTACCATTGAGTTCGGAAAGTCGAAGAAAGTCGATTTAGGCTTTTCTAGAATTTAATTCGGACTTTTGTATGAAAAGGGCAAAATGGTCATTTACCGTTTTATGTGTCTCATTTTTTCTATACTTTGTTTCGTAATTTGGACTCCATTATTGAGTCCGGGATGTCAAAGAAAGTAAATTTAGACCTTCCCTAGTTTTAATTTGGCTTTTGAGGTACTAGGGGTAATTTGGTCATTTTACCTCCTTACGTGTCTTTATGTTCGACACCTCATCTCATGTCGTGGACCTCACCATTAGACTCAGAAGGTCTGAGATAGTAAGAATATACTAATAACTTGTTAATTTTGGACAAGGGGTATTTTGGTCATTTACCCTTTTACGTGTCTCATTTTTTTCGGGGCTCCATCTCGTAAAACGGACCCTACCATTAGTCTTAGAATATCCAAAATAGTAAGGATACACTATTCATATGTTTAATTTGGACTTTATTTGGTCAAGTGTTGAATTAGGGCATAATAGTCATTTTATTTTATTTATTAAATAATTAAATTAATTTATTTATTTATTTAATTATTTTCCAGGGGTCAAATTGAATAAATTTTCCCCCAGTTGGGCCACAGTAGGATTTTCAAGAATTTCTGGGGTCAATCCGCAATTACTGAAAGTATTGGTTTATTTAATTTTTAATTAAATTATAAAACCAATGGGTTCGGTCCAAATCCAAGTGAACCGGTCTGGTCTATTTGTAAACCAACCGGTTCAGTTGGTTTACACGTAATACTGACGTCAGGATGACGTCAACCCTAATGTTTTAAAGTTTAAACAAAACGTTGTCGTTCTACTTAACCCATAATCCGTTGGATCCGGTTATAACCCAAACCCGAATCCGACCCGTTTTTAGTCCCAACCCGAACAGTGTCATCTTCCCCACGAAGGTCAACACTGTTCATCATAAACCCTAATTTTTTACAGTCGATATTTCGTGGCATTCTGAGCAACCATTTTCTCTGTTTTCCTTTCCAATCGTTTCCTAAAATCTTAAGGCATCGTATCTCATTAGTTTTAAGCTTCGAATCATTCTCTAAGTCACAGTGTGAGGGTTGATAAGCCGAACCTGTAACTAGCTTGTTCTTGCTTATTTTTTAACCAAATCTCGTGGGACTTGTTCTATCATGATCCCCATATTATGGGGATTCAGTTTCCGTTCGTAAAGGTGGGTTTAGAAGCGAGTTGGTAAGGTTTGTTTTGAGAACCCGTACCTGCAACTCACCATATAGGGTTCGTTTCTTTTGATTTTTGATCGCGTATAAGTGTTTTCATGATGCTTGTGAGACCTACTTGAAGCCTTGATACACCAAAAATGGTTTAGAAGAAGTCGGTTCAGACCTGCTATGAGCAAGGTCTTCAATGGCGACCTCTGTTGGGTTACATGTTTTTAGGTGTTTTCATAGTCTAATTTCATGCTAATTCAACTCTAAAACACATATCTAACATTATACATGCATAACTAAGCTTCAAACAGTTTCTATTCATGAATATTTCTAGAGAGAAAATGTTAATTTTTTGATGTTTTACCTCTAACAGTGACTCTTTCTTCTTCCTCCTTCCTCCAAGGTTTCCTTTCTCTTCTTCTGAACTCTCTCTCTCTCTCTCTCTCTCTCTCTCTCTTTCTCTCTTTTTCGTGTGTTGCAAATGAGGTGTGTATATAAAATGTGTTTAAGTGTATATGTATATTTCTCTCACTCAAATCTGATTTGCCCTTTCATAACTCCCTTTGATTCACCTTTCATTTCACTCCTATACTCTTTTTCAATCAGGCCTTACCCCCTCTTACTTCCTACCATACTTCCCCACCTACTTGATTATAATATACATATATAGGTAACTCCCACCTTACCTCCATCTCTCCATGTATATATACATATATATATATATACATTATACACACAGCCGTCCTATATAGATATATATATATATATTATCTTTATTTTATTTTATTTTTCCTATATCCAAGTATTACATGTATATATATATATATAATTGTACTTATATAAATACTTACACATGCTTGGTCACATAATACACTTTTATGTGTGTATCTTCTATTTATTTTAATTACTAATTAATTTCATAAACTTAATTAATTAATTATTTTGAATTAATTAATTGTTTTCCTTAAGTGTAGACATCTTTACACTTATTCTTCATAACCTCGAAATACGTGCCCTATGAACCGATATTTTTGGGTTGGGGTATTACATGCGAGCCTTGTCCCGAGGCCTTCGGGTCTTGGGGCAGCGGTCCCGATCTGGGATCCACGCGAGGTGGATTTCGGGTAGTGACAACATCACAAATTTGCCATGCAATATTTTCTCCAATAGCCTCTTGAAACATGTCAACACTATCAAGGGTCCTTATTAAAGGATAGCGGGGCTTTGCAACCTCTTTAATATTTACTTCACAAAAGTATGGTCCAAGTGCCACCCCTTCTACTTTTCTTGATGGGTCCAAACTAACAATGGATCCCTTCGCCATAACTTCTTTGGGTATTTGGAAGCTAAGAAGATGAACTTTCATTCCCACCTACAATTATCATTATTACATTTTTTAAAAATAAACCTAACTATTTAAGATTTTAGTTATTATATATTTATATAGACCTAGCAAAAAAAAGCATATATATAGAGTATTGGATTATAAGAGAATGTTGTAGTTATTAAATGAAAGACTTACCCTTAGAGTATCATTGTTGTGATGAGGTTGCTTCTTTATTTTTTTTGCTGGAGGTTCCTGCATTAGATATTTGAATTGAATGATATAAGTCACTAATTACTAATGTAATCACCAAAAAGAAAACATATCTAACCTCATGAGGTGAAGAAGGTGGTGTTTGTGAGGGAGATGACAACTGATCATCTGAGTTTGCACCCGCTGATAGATGTGGTTGGTGAGCACTTGATGCATCCGGAACCTATTTTAAATTAGATAATTATATTGTATATTGATTTTTTTAAATGAAGATCAATATAATCTTAAATTTATAAACCCTTAAATTTATCATACCTATCTAGTACTCGAACCAATAAAGGGTGCACCATTCATTGGAAATCCTATTTTTTGCATATGAACTCGCATTATCTCAACTGTTGCGAACAACGATTCACATTTATTCTTTCATTCGTTGATCTCACCCTGCATCTGATCAAACTTTTCTTTCGTATGCTCCGATTCTCTCCTATTCTTTTAGAAGTTTAAAATATGCCTCAGTTTCTGTATCAGGACCTTCTATAGTTTGACTTGGCTCATCGTCAACAATATCATCCATGTTAGGAATCCCAAATGCATCATGTATCATTCCAACCATGTCATCACACATACTCGATTCTGAATTTGGTCTCGTCGCCGCATCATTATCACGTCATCAGTGCATAAAGGTTCACCGTGATAAATCCAATTTTTATAATTTTGAGGAAACCCATTTACAATTATATGCTCGTATGCAACTTTTTCTTGAACAAGTTTGATATTCTAACACTTCTTACATGGACAATATATTTCTAACCCAGGAAGCTTATTAGCCATTGCAAAATTGAGAAATTCATTGACCCTTTGACATATGACTCATCTAACCTATATTCCAAATTGATCCAACTCTTATCCATAGGTTTGTTCATCAACTATTATCACATGAAGTAGAACAAATATATACTTGTCAACAAAAAATAAGAGAATTTTCTATCACTAAAATCAAATATAAAATATTTAATTTTTATTTGTAATGAATGAATGCATGAATACATCAACTAAGGTTTAATGAATGCATCAATTAAAAATTATAAAATAAAATAAAAAACCAACTATCAACAAAAATTATATATACATCAATTATCAGTCTTTTATTTATTTCAAGTTTCAAGTCCTTTGCACAATAAATATAATGGACAAACAACCAAGTGGAAATATGATTCAGTTTTTATCTTTATAATTTTCTTTATTTAGTATTTTTATTTTTATTTTATTTTTTTACAATTAATATATTTTTATTTTTATTTTTATTTTAGTATAATTGGGCTACTTTTAATAACCCCACTAGGGCAAGATAATTGGGCTACTTTTAATAACCCCACTGGGGCCCATACCACTCATCCTGGCAGATGTAAGTTACACTTGTTTGATCAATGGGTGGACCAATATAATGTAAATTATAAATAAAGTGGCAAAATTTACATACCTTTGATGGATCATTAAAACGGTTCACAAGCTTTTGTCTTTTACTAATTGATGTAGTTCCGTCAAGCCTTAAGAAGGGATATCTTCTCTCCTGACACAATTGAGCAAAAAGATCCAATGTTTGATGAATCACAACTAGTCTATTTAGCACAAAAAAAAAGATTTGATTGCTAGTTTCAATGAGAGAAAAAAAAAAGTACAAGCAACTGTTTAATTGAATATCAAAACAATTCATTTTTATAAATTTTATTAACAAAACTCACCTAACTTCAATATATGAATATCAATACATGATCAATAATATAATGTTCAAACACTCAGATAAAATAAAATCCATTGTCATGATAAATTTATTTCATGTGAATATTTGAATATCATTTGAATATTAATATTTGAGCATTCTAATATTACTCATATATATAACTCTTTGAGAGACTTTAAAAAATAAAGTATTTATTTTATCTATCAATCTATATATATATATATATATATATATGTATGTATAATTGGTAGGATTATTAGTATTAGTGTTCAATCATGCTTCTCAATTTTTTTCTTCATTTTTATTAGTATAATTAAAAAATTATTTTAACTAATTATTTTTGAAGTAGTTATTCCAACTATATTCCATATTTTAATTAATTTTAAGTTTATTATTAATTTTTTGATCACGTGAGTAGACTTTGCATCTCAAAAATTTCTTTAAACAAGTTATATATTTTTTAAATGAGAGTCTCTCTCTTTTCTCTCACACACCAAATCTAGGGAGTCAAAATGGCATCTCCAAAATAGGAAGCATGCAGGATAAGAAACCTATTGGAGTTACAAAATTGAGTTTTGACACCCATTTTTGATGATACCGTGAATTTGGGGAGCCCCTTTTAGATACTCTAAAAGAATTCAAATTAGGGACTTCTAAGAAAAATAGCCATTTACTCTCAAAGCCTGTATGATTACATTCTTATTTTTATTGTAGTTTTTAATAAATTAAAATTTTTCTTAATGCTTAAAACGATTAAATAACTGTTGCCATTCCATTTTAAAAGAAGGGAAAAACATCCAAGTGTCTATGACAAATGCAGCATCAAAAGATACCAAGCGAACATAAATCTGCATGACGTTTCCGACTTTATGAAGTGATGATGACCCAAAAAAATGTGCAAAACAGGTGTCCTAAATCCTAAGGTGATAACCTTAACAAAGAAAAGAAAGAAGCCATAACTACAATGAGATTGCAAACTAGTATAAAGAAAGAAAAAAATATTCAGCAAATAATCCCGTCAATTATTAGAAAAAGTTACAGTTTAACATAGAGAATACGATCAACATATGAATTCATCAAAAGAAAGAAAAAAATAAAATGCAATGCACTATTCTCTTTATTTAGGTCAGTTCGAGAATGAAAGAATCCAGATGACAAAATCCAGAAATGGATCCTATCAGTAGCAGAATATTATAGTGCAGAAACTATTATGGTATCCAAGCAGTTCCTACTCCAAAACTAGCAATGGCACACAACTCTACTCACAACATCAGAAGCTCTGGTCTTGGCATGAATGAGATGAAAGAGATAAGAACTAAACCATTACCCTAGCAGAAAAGATACCTAACACCAACTAAGAAATAAGAACACATACAAACAGAGTAGGAGAAACAATGAGATGAAAGAGATAAAGATAAAGTGATTTACAGGTTTCTTCTCTACATACCAACTCTGCAAACGGTGTGATCAATTACTTTGAAAGCCTAGCGACTTTGAAACCTTAGAAAGGGGAGTTAGCATTGATAAGAGGGGCACAGCCGACTGTAGGGATATATATTAGTGTTAGGGTATTGTCTTGTGGAGGGAAGTTCACGGAAAAAATCCAGGAGGCCAGAAACCCTTCATGACTTTTCGTTTTCTTCTACAAATTTTAGTAAAAAATAATTAAATATTTAGCTACAATTAAAATAAACTACCACAAATTAGTTTAAACTAATGTGGGAGGGAAGTTTTATTTTACCAAACATAAAATTGGAAACTTTTTAAGAAATAAAAAAGTGCGGCATTTATAAAAGCGTTGTTGATTGAAGGCATTCTAATAAAAACTGCAACTAATAAGCGGCATTTCAACACAACCGCCGTTAATTAATGGCATTAGAAAAAAACCGCCACTAATTAGTGGCGGTTAATTAAAAGTGTCATTTTTTATTAATTAAAATGACATCATTTTTAAAAATTAAATGGCGTTTAAAGGAACTTCCATTTATGTAGTGGCATTTTTAAGAAAACGTTGTAAATGTGTGGCATTTTATGTGAAATGTCACTAATTTACGACATTTGTTTAAAAGCGCCACAAAATTTTCGTCGCTAAAGCCCTATTTTGTTGTAGTGGTATGTATATTACATATTGAAACTCTAATATATATGAGGAACTCAGTGATGAAGTCTGTTTAATTGAATGAAGCCTGTAAAGTATAGGTCCTTAAGAAATGCACCCTTTAAGTAGTACTTAATGAATGTTAATTACTTCGATAGGACCCACATAAGTTATGGATGATAGAGAATGATGAAGAAAGACTAAAAGAAGAAGACGGATGATAGCGAGAAGAGCTAAGGTAATTAGTTGGAATCCCTTCATAATTAGGACACCTATTGTCCTTAGGGGAAAGATAAAGAAACAAGGACTCGCTTGGGGACAATCTGAGAATAGGGAAAGTGTAGGTGACAAATTCTTAGATGTTAAGTCACCTGACTGCGAAGAATATGATAGTGGCTACAAAGAAGCCACAATAGTGCCCATGTAAGGGTCGGATGCTAAGTACCAAGTGAGTAACCCTAAACCTTGAAATAGAGAATTTCTATTGAATATAGTTTTATGACATTTCATGCAATAACTTTACAAATTTATAATACTATATCAAATGTTTTAACTGCATGTCTTTATTAGTATGTGTAGAGACTTGAAAAAAAAAATAAAAAATAAAAAATAAAATAAAATAAAATAAATAATTAAATGGTGCAGATCCTGTGGTGAAAAACCCAAAATTGGCCATTGGTACTCGCATGCCATCGAGGTCCGGATCGTAAAGCGAGACATATATTGGTACTTGCATGCCAACGGGGAAGAACCGTGAAGCGAGACATGGGTGTGACATTGAGATGCATGGGTGTGTCATGCATATTACTTGTGCATTGTGTTGATGAATTTGTGAACGTGATATAGGGTTTTTATACAGATGTAGTTTGTACATTGCCATCATATTGTATGTATGATTAGGGAGGCATGTAGATATACATGTACACTTGCACATGCCACGACTTAATTTTGTTCCTTGCATTAGTATTGTACCATACCAGCATGTTGGCGCTGACCCATTCGTGGGCACAGGTTTCGGATAAAGCTCCTGGTACGCGGGACTTGATGAAGTCTTGGAGAAAACAGAGGAAATAAATTTGGAAAAATATTTGAGCCCTTGGGGCGTATTTTGATATTATCAAAGATTGGTGTATTTCTGAAAAGAATGGAAATGGTATTGTATATTGTAATAAATATGGAATTTGTGATCTTTTAGTTTAAGTGTAGGAGTAGATGTGATGGATTGTATAAGTAGGCGATGTATCTTTAACTTTGATAAAGTTATGGCCATCGAGTGAGGATGGATTGTGACTGTTGTATATATATGATGTATTGTGTTTATCAGGGGGAAAAAGGTTCGAAAAACAAAGGAGATTCTGCCAAAATTTTTATAAACCGGAAATGTATGTGTATTGACAGAGATATATGGATGTAGCTCTATGTTAGTGGAATAGGCTTGTATCTCTCTGTATCTAATCAGTAAATGAGTTATATATTTATTTATTGTATCTAAATTAGTAAACTTAGTTAAAATTCGTTAAATATTTATTTATTTAATTACTCGTCTATTTATTTTCTTCTTTTGTTTCCTTCAGTCGCGTCCCCGGGTTCGGTCGGGAATTCGGGGCGTGACAAGATGGTATCAGAGCTTAGGTTCGAATACCTAGGGACAGTTGGAGAAGTTTAGACTTTCAGTTTAGTTGGGTGAGTTTGGGTAGCATGTTTTATGTGTGCAAGTTGCATTGATGTGTACGAGTATGCAGTATACAGGATTTCCCGATTGACAGAGGATATATGATTGTTTGGTGTAATGGTGGACTAAGATTAGAAACTCGTATATATGTTAGAGACTGCATATTTTATGGGATAGGCCGTATGCCTAGTTACTAGGTATATAAGTTATACACTTAGTATCTATACGGTAGGCGGTATGCCTAGTTATCTGTGAGATAGGCTGTAAGCCTAGAGGTCGATGGGGTTAGATGTGTGCCTAGTTACCTGTATAGCAGACTGTGTGCTTATTTATGTATGTATATATATATATATATATATATATATATATTTTGAGATGGATTTTCCTACTTGGAGATTGATATGGTAGGCTACTGGTAGACTTCGATGAGTTAGGGTAACCTTGGGAGAATCATAGGTTATTACAATCGCATTGTGGTACGGGTGATATGTGAATGATGCCAGTGTGATAAATCATTAGGTGATTTCATGGTGTGAGTTGAGATGTGTTAAATAGTAAGGAACCTTGTGGTGTCCTGGTAATTATTGAGGAATTTTTTTTTACTTACTTTATTGTGTTGAGTTATTGAGATGGGTTGTGATGCCCGGATGGATTGAAAGGAAATTGGCACTGATAGGCCAATGTGTTTTGAGGATTTCATTATGTGTTGTGCCATGTGGAGTGAGTCGTTACGGATGGGATCGGAACCAGACCCTAGCAGGGAGTGTGGAGGTGCGGGCCGAGGGACCCTGCCTGCCCCAGAGTGGCTGAGCCGGAAGGGGGGGAGGGAGAAGGTGATAAGTCGTCTCACATCGCCTGGCTGAGGGAGAGGCGAATGATCCATTGGTAAGGCTGCACGTCTACATGACACAATGCATTTTGCATCGATCTTTTATTTTTTGGCAAGGAGATGTATTGTTAAATTTTGGGACGAAATTTCTTTAAGGGGGAAAAGATGTAGAGACTTGAAAAAATAAAAATAAAAAAATAAAAAATAAAATAAAATAAAATAAATAATTAAATTAAATCCCTGGCTTTATTGGCGAGTTGTGATTTAATATTGTAGGAAATGAAAGAAATAAAATTTTAAAATAATGTGACAATAAATAAAAATGAAGTAAAATGATTTAGTAAAATAAAATGTATATATATATATATGTCTCAAGTGAAAAAAAAAAAAAAAAAGAAAATGGGAAGATAAGAATTAGGATAGAAACCGTGAGATAGAAAGATGGGGGAACAAAAACAAGGGCGGTGAACAGGTCGCGTGAAAAACAGGGGAAGAAAAGAAGAAAAGAGAGAAAGAAAGAAGAGAGAAAAGAAAGGGGGTGAGGCGGCGGTGGTCGCGAGAGAGAAACAGACGGGGCGACGGAGTGGCGATGGGTTTGGCTTTCTTGGGGGCGATTGGGGCTGTGATATCTCGGTTTTGTCAGTGGCTACGGTGGACGACGAACAGTATCGTGGGAACTAGAGAAATCGGCCAAGAAGGAAAGAGTTCGGATCGAGGTTTGAGGGGAGAAATGGTCGATTCATGTAGAAGTAGGGACGACAGCGTTGCGCATAAATTTGTTGCCCAGCAGAAGTCGTTGCAGCCGATCGTCAAAGACAATACCCCACAAATCTGATGGCGCAAAGGTCAATTGATTGGTTCTAGTGCAGTCAGTCGTGTATACATGGGCATGAATCTCAGTTCCAGGGAACTCCTCGCCGTTAACAGGGCGACAATTTCGATTTGGTGCAGAGGGTTTGAATTGGTGGTTGGAGCGGCTGATAGTCAGAAGCTGTGCAAAAGTCGCCCCTGTTCTGCTGGCTACTTCGGTTTAGGCGTTGGGTTTTGTGGGACAGTTCAGGTGTGTATTTGTGTGTGCGTGTAGGTGTAGTGGTTCAGGAAAAGGAGTCCAGGAGATGCAGACCAAGGTTAAAATGTGTCAAAAATTGGGAATTTTGTTGTGGCAGTTGTGGACTGGGTTTTGAATGTGTTTGCCGTAATTAGAGCTGCTAATTTGGGATTTGTTATAGGAAAATATGATGCTGCGATTTTGTGAGGGTTCCTCGGTTTCTGCCGTTCTCGGTTTCGAACAGGGATGATATGTATCTGTGTGGATATATCTGTGTAGCGCTGGAGGCAGTTGCGATTTTTCCTATTGTGGCTCAAAACTGTGTGGATATGTACGTGTGTATGTAGCGATATAGCGGTGCATAAATAAATAATTATTGGCAGTTGTATGGATTGATTTGTTATGGTTAAATTGAGGGAAGAAGAAAATGGCAGCAGGTGATGCTTGTGTAAGGCTTGTGGTTTGTGATTTAAATTGAGGTTCGACTGCCTTGTTTGTTTG
This sequence comes from Nyssa sinensis, assembly GCA_008638375.1. NCBI lineage: Eukaryota > Viridiplantae > Streptophyta > Magnoliopsida > Cornales > Nyssaceae > Nyssa > Nyssa sinensis. The sequence continues at coordinate 12,883,035 of CM018052.1, read as the reverse complement.
TGGTTTCTGTCGGGGGGCTCGGTTGTCGTTGCTGTGTGTGTATAGTGGCAGCAGGTGTGGGGATATTGCAGGATTTGGGTTTGGGTGATTGAAAGGTAACAGAAAATGGTTCGGTCTAATTTTGTTGACCCAACCGCGCCTATGTTTGGAGGTGAAGTTGGGAATTGGGATTCAAATACGAGTTATGGGACGGATTGTCTCAGGAGGTTCGATCAAGTGTCGATTTCTTGTTGCTTTGTTGAACCTCCTTATAGTTGGTTTGTTGAAGGGAAATTGATTTGTATGGATGGTCACTTGTAACGTGAAGATGAAAAGGGAGTTATGGTACGGAGTGGTATTTATGTATACATATGTAAGTAGCGATTGAACTGGTGGAATGGTTCAGGTGCAGATCGGAAATTGAGAATCAAATTGGAATTTTGTCAGGGGCAAAACTACGTTAGGTCAAGAGGTGTTGTTTTTGTATAGCTTGTCGGTTTATGATTACTATGATGAATTGAAAGGTTAAGTGTGAGTCATGCTTGGTATTGGATGGTTTGAGCTCCAATTTCAAATAGTTGGTGAATGTGAACACTGCAGGAGTGCTGCAGCACTTGCTGTTCAAGATGGACTGAGTTTAATGATGCAAACTCGAGTGGAGATGGCTCACTCAATTTCAAGCAGAGAAGTTATTGTCCGTTCATCTAGACGGTTGACTGAGCCTGGAACTTTATTCAAAGACTTAATGGCCATCCTCTGGGATGATGTTATCTGTCATGATGGCACGATGAGGAATGTATGTAGTAATTCGATTATCCAATTTGAGTGTGGGGTCAAGGCTGAAGAAGCGGATGAAACTGGATTTAAAATGGTTGGCCGACTCGATCAACCTGCCAGTGTGTTTCTTCAACTTATGAACCGTGGACGAAAGCTCAATCTGGTTGAATTGGATTGCATAATAGACACAGCTTCGTGGGGTTGAGATAACCCGATCAGGTGTGGTACTTTACTAAGTAAGGAATAGAATTAAATTAGGATTGATGTGCATGTTGATTGAATGCTTTTGTGCTTATCTGCGGATAGAAGATCACGTAGGACTTAATTGCTTCCTTGAGTTGATTGTTTATATGTTTCTGTGTTCTTTATGATTATTTGGGAATTGTGACTTACTTCTTGCGTTGCCATCATATGTGATTTATGTTTTAGAAGGATTGTTGATGTTGTGACATGTGGATTGTATGAGTATTGAGATTGATTGTGCATGATGAGTATATTTGTGGATGAGTTCTTCTGATTCAGATGCTATTGTTATTTTTAAGAGGACGATATTGTTTAAAAAGCATGCTTTATGCATTGGTGAAATGTTTTATTGAGATTGCGATATTGCATGATAAAATCATGGCATATTGGCATCGTGTGATTCCTTGAAAGCATAGTGTGGGTCAGCACGAGGTGCTGGTGCATTATGAGGGTGCAGATCCTGTGGTGAAAAACCCAAAATTGGCCATTGGTACTCGCATGCCATCGAGGTCCAGATCGTAAAGCGAGACATATATTGGTACTTGCATGCCAACGGGGAAGAACCGTGAAGCGAGACATGGGTGTGACATTGAGATGCATGGGTGTGTCATGCATATTACTTGTGCATTGTGTTGATGAATTTGTGAACGTGATATAAGGTTTTTATACAGATGTAGTTTGTACATTGCCATCATATTGTATGTATGATTAGGGAGGCATGTAGATATACATGTACACTTGCACATGCCACAACTTAATTTTGTTCCTTGCATTAGTATTGTACCATACCAGCATGTTGGCGCTGACCCATTCGTGGGCACAAGTTTCAGATAAAGCTCCTGGTACGCGGGACTTGATGAAGTCTTGGAGAAAACAGAGGAAATAAATTTGAAAAAATATTTGAGCCCTTGGGGCGTATTTTGATATTATCAAAGATTGGTGTATTTCTGAAAAGAATGGAAATGGTATTGTATATTGTAATAAATATGGAATTTGTGATCTTTTAGTTTAAGTGTAGGAGTAGATGTGATGGATTGTATAAGTAGGCGATGTATCTTTAACTTTGATAAAGTTGTGGCCATCGAGTGAGGATGGATTGTGACTGTTGTATATATATGATGTATTGTGTTTATCAGGGGGAAAAAGGTTCGAAAAACAAAGGAGGTTCTGCCGAAATTTTTATAAACCGGGAATGTATGTGTATTGACAGAGATATATGGATGTAGCTCTATGTTAGTGGAATAGGCTTGTATCTCTCTCTATCTAATCAGTAAATGAGTTATATATTTATTTATTGTATCTAAATTAGTAAACTTAGTTAAAATTCGTTAAATATTTATTTATTTATTTACTCGTCTATTTATTTTCTTCTTTTGTTTCCTTCAGTCGCGTCCCCGGGTTCGGTCGGGAATTCGGGGCGTAACAGTATGTCTTTAACTATTCCACATGATTTGGAAAACTTAATGAAATGTTTTGCAAGCATGTTTTAGCATGAAATGATATGCCATAAAATGTCTAAAGTTCATAACAAATCGTCATACCCCATTGGGGGGTTAAGCCATTATTCATGATATAGTCATGCCTAGTTCGGGGGTTAAGGCATTATTCTTGACATAGTCATGCTGGTTTGGGGGGTTAAGTCAGGTCGTGTTAGCCAAGAGCTCTAGATTACACCTAGTCGCCCAAGTGACTATTCAAGACAAAGTTAAAGAAATATTGGCATGTATTATTTCATCACTTAGTTTTTAGCTATAACTTATGTTTACTATGATTTATCTTGAAAAACTATCTGGCTTAAGAACTTGCATGAGTTATTAAATATCTTGCGATCAGTTACACACATGTTTTATAAATGCCAATAGCTTTCAGTACAATCTTTTTACTGCTATCCATAAAAGTTTATAAAAAGAGGTTTTCTCTAAAAGCCACAACAGGGAACTCAAATTACTCACGAGCTTTTCATTAAGCTCCCTGGGTTTTTATCCTGTATATTTCAAGTGGAAGCACAGATAATGTAGCTTAAGAAAAAGGACTTAATTACAGCTATTTTTGGAAGGACGAAAACTTTGGCTGTTATACAATTGCAAATATATGGAGTGTATTTAGTAGTCAAGAGGCCTTTGGTTGGACATATCATTAATATGCTATAAAAGGTTAGTATATTGGTGAAATGCCTAACTGGCCAGTCATTATCCCTAATCCGCATAGGGTGGGGTCTAAGATGTGACGGTATGTTTTTCTTATGCCTTGTTTCTTGTTACGACATAAATGTTTCTTATGGACGAACCTTAGTAGATGTTTCTCTCTCTATTTGAATGGTATATATTGAATTATTTCTTCATTACTTGATAAATTTTTTGAATGTATGTTTGGACTTGATTAAGCTACTATGGCGACAAAAGACCTCTTTATTTTGATCTTTTAATTGTCGATATTTGGTTATTATCGTGCTCTTAGGATAACAATGCCACTGTGACGTGACTAAAATTATTCGATGGTTAGAATGTTGTATTATAATTCCTATAATTCCAAATAAACTGGGGTGCTCACTTGCTTGTTTAGATATTTTGTTCATTTTATGCTTATGCATCATGATATTTAGACATAATGACACACTTATTGGGTATTATGAAGATGGTTTGGAATTTTGGATGAAATATACATGGGATTCGTGGGATTAGATGTCTTTGTGTGCTAAATGAACCATATGTGAGATTGCACTTACTTGAAGTTTGATTTATGATAGGGATGATGTCTTTCATTGGCTTGTGAGCCTCGCGCGAGTGGTCTTATGTATCCATCGGGTTAATAGCTTGTAAAGTACATTGGCTTTCTAGGGGCTAATAGGTAGTTGGAACATAAGGTTAATTTGGTGTGAGTAAAAGTGAGCTTGTGATTGATGAATCATCCAGATATTGAGAACTAATAAGATGTGTAGAGGATTTTCGCTTAAGATGATTGAATGGAATCATGAATTATCTATTTTTGACACGTGTACTACATTACAATTATGAATTATATATACATTGTAAAGATTTGAAATTTTGGAATGGAAATTTTTTTTGGAATAAATTTTTTATTTATTTATTACTTATTATTTCATTGGTGTAATTTTATTCTATTATCTCTTCTTGTAAATGCAGGTAGGGTGTGTTATCTATGTGATGTGTTGTATGTATGCATGTGTATAATATTATGTGTTATGTGTGTGTATATATATATATGTATTTAAATATATATATATATATATATATATATATATCACTAGTGGGCAACAGTGAGTGTGTGACAGCTTGTGTGTGCAAGTGGGAGTGTGTATGGGTGTGTGTGTGTGTGTGTGTGTGTGTGAATGTGTAATATAATATACATATATATATATATATATATATATGAAAAACCAAAAGAACAAGCAAAGCATTTAATGCCTTTCTGAAAAGAACAGAAAGAAGGAGAAAGAAAAATGTAAGGGAAAGTCAGAAAAGGGAGAGAAACCATGGGCTACTAAGGGTGGTTTTGCAATAAAGCAACCCGTATGTATATGTATGTATACCCATAGTGGGTTTTGGTGTTTAGAGAGAAAGCAGAAAGAAATAGTAAGAGAGGGAGGAAGCCTGAGAAGGAGTAGAAGAAACCAGAAGTGGAGCAGAAGAGAAAAGAGGAGACCTACGCCAAGGAAATTCGAAAATAAAGGTGAGTGGGTTCGTGTGTTTTGAAATTTTAAATAACATGATAGTTAAATTTAATCATGGGGCTATATTGTGCATGAAAAAGGGGAAATGTTGCAAAAAGAATCAAAAAGAAAGGTTAGGAAATGAAAGAAATATTTACAATTGCAGGTTAGGGTGGTTTAGGTTTTAGTTTACATTTTATGCATGAAATTGTGATTAAATAACCAACATGTGATCCTATGGAGTTTGGGAAATGAATAGAAGAAGAAATAGACTGAAACAGTGAGGGATAAACCGTGAGATTGTAAAATACCAATGGCCGGAATCTGGGTTTTTAGTTGGCCGGGACTGTTGCTCTTCTTCATTTCGTAAGGGTAAATGGGCTCAAATCATTTTTAAATAATCCCTAAAGGTCCCAAGGTTAATTCGGTGAAAAAAAAAAGGGTGGAAGTTTGAACGAGGGCAAGGAATGAAACAATGAGGGTACGATTTTCCAGTGACCGGCGTTGGCCAGGTCACCGGAGAAGGCGATCTGAAAGACGGGGACGAAGGGTTGGCAGTTTGGGCCTAATTTGTTTTAAACTGTTGGGCCTAGTTTTAATTACAAGCCTTGGGCCTATTTTAAATTAAAAGTCATTAGGCCTCTTGGGGTTGGGCCTGACTATTGGGTCAAAAAGAATTAAAAGAAAAAGGGAAAAGAATAAAGAGGGGAAAGGTGAAGCCCCTGGGAATCGACCCTAGCACCGCGCGTGAGAGAAAGCCCACCCAACCCACTGAGCCATCAAGGCCCTTGTGGCCATATGGTGCACCCATATTAATTTATTTTAAAATTAATTGATTCAAAAATAAAATGAAAAAAAAAAAAAAGAAAATGTGGGAATTGCACTTCCCAAGGACTCGAACATAGGATGCCTTGGAATGGGGAGGTGGCACGCTTCCAACGTGCCACCCATTTCTCACCCAATAATGTATTGCACTGAATATAGATATATATAATATTAAAGTGATTTAATTTAATTAATTAATAAAATTAAATAACCCGAAATGGCCCGGAGCCCAAATAAGACAAGTCATATATGTTTTCTGAATGTCTTGGACCTCTTAAGGCCAACGGTGAGGTCCGTGACATGAGACGAGGTCCCAAAAAATAAAAGACCCGTAGAACCATTCAAAATTACCGAAATGCCCTTGACCTAAAAAAAAGCCGTCAAATGAATTCCGATTTAAATAAAAGAATAGTGAAACTTTATTATTCTGAGCATTCCAGACTCAACAGTGGAGTCCGATTTATAAGAGGAGGTATCGAGAAATAAGGAATCGTGAAGTGCAAAATGACCATTTTGCCCTTTTGATACAAATGTCCAAATTGAATTCCACGAAAGCCTAAACCGACTTTCTTCGACGTTCTGGATGCAACAGTAGAGTTTATTTTGGCAAATTAGAAACTTATAAAATAAGGATATAAAAAATTTGATGAATAGCATAACTCAAGTAGCAATTGAACTGAGTGTTATTTCATGATTTTAGGAACACGGAAAGGCAAGGAGAAGGTGGTCTGACCTTCTGTATTTTCACTGTAGTTCTACTACACTACGAGTACGTCTTCCTGAGTTGAGATTGACCATTAGGTACGATATATTGTGCTAAGTAAGAAATAGAATTAAGTTTAGGAATGATTTGCATGTTGATTGAATGAATCATATATTTACTTGTTTAATGTCAGAAAATCACATAAGGAATGTTGCTTTTAAAAAGAAACCTTGAGTTGATTGTTTATGTTACTTATGTACTTCTTGCTGCTCTATGGAGATATGATTTATTCTATGTGTTGGGTTGTACATGATTTATATTTTTGGGGAGTTGTTAAGATTGTGAACACATGACTTGAGTATGTAGTTTCATTGATTATGTATTGCATACATTCATGTGGAAAAGGTTTTGTTATTCAGATGTTGTGATTGCTTTAAGTGGAATACATTGTTTAGAAGCATGCTCTATGTGTTAGTAAATTACTTATCTAAGATTGTGTTATTGCATGGTGGAATCAAGGCATATTGGTATAGTGTGATACATTGAAAGTATAGTGTGGGTTGAGCACGTGGTGCTAAGCATAGTACTCAGCTTCCATCGGATGTGTTCCGAAAACGAGATATGGTACTCAGCTTCCATCGGATGTGTTCCGAAAATGAGACATGGTACTCAGCTTCCATCGGATCTGTTCCGAAAATGAGACATTGCATGGTACTCAACTTCCATCAGATGTGTTCCGAAAATGAGACATGGACATGGCATAGAGTTGGCATGGTTGTGGCATAGAGTTGTGTGGGTGTTTCATGGGCATTGTCACTACATTGCATGGATAACTTGGATGTCATGTGGATTATTGCTATTACATGGCATGGATGATTTGAAAGGCATGTAGATTATTGTTATCACATTGCATGGATGATTTAGAATGCATGTGGAGATAAATGTACACTTACAAATGCCACGCCTTAAATTATGTTAATGAGTTGAATGATATGTAGTTTATTGCTAGTACATTGTATGAATGATATTGAATGACATGTAGAAATAATTGTACACTTGCACATGTCAGTCCTTAATTTTGTTTCTTGCATTAGCATTATATTGTACCAGCAGTTGAGCTGACCCATTCGTGGGACACCATTTCAGATGATACTCTGGCTACGCGAGACTTGGAGATGCTTTGATTGAGAATTATATTTGACCTGTGGAGTGTGTTTTGATGTTGTTCAAGGGCATAAGCCCTAGACTATTTCCTGTTATTTGTATGTTGTGAATTAATAGACAAGACCTTATGAATTGTATTAGAACAGGAATTGGGTTAGCATATGGAATGCATGATTGTCCTTGATTGTCCTTACTTCTTTATCATTTTATTTCCTTTTTGTCTCGTCCGTCGCGCCTCGGGTTCATCAGAACTCGGCGTGACATACGTTGTCCGTATTGCTTTCATTGCAAGGTTGCGAGTGGCGTGAGCAAGTATAATTATTATGTTACCCCTTGAATACCTACTCCATGGTTTTGCCTGGTTGGGAATGTAACTCGTTAGATTAATTATATCTTGTGGATTAGTTGTATTCATGTTCGTAGATTATGAATGGTTTATATCTCATACATTATTGTAATGTGGTAATTTGATTAGGAAATGCATGAGGTTTGGAAAGTGTATGCTAGAAATTTCATCTTGGGCCTTAAAATATTTCTTCATTGAACTTGCATTAGTTTTTGCATCCTTACGTGTCTGTGTGTGATTTTGGAAAACCTTACTGAGTATTATGGTTCACCCCTACTATTCATGGGAATGGCAGGAACACGAAAGTTGGATGGCAGACACGAGATCTAGATGGAGTAACTGAAGACCATAGAGACTTTTGTATCTTATTTTATATATTTACTTTATTCGTTGAAAAGAAGGGTACATGTACCCTAATTTTTCTTAATTGTATGTATATATATATATATATATATATTGGACACTTGAATAATTGAACAAAATCATTGGAACGGACTCAAGCTAAAAGTTGATTTATTATAGAGGACTTTTATAGCAGCTAAATTGGTCAAGTCCCATTATAAGACCTGAAAAAGATGAACTAAAGGAAATCAAATTAACTCAGTTGAAGCAAGAAATGAACCTGGATCTATGTATGATAAAGAACTAGGATGGTTTTGTGACGCCCTGAATTTTCACAAACCTGGGGAGTGAGTGAAATGAAATAAGAAAAGTAAATAAAAGGCCATTAAGGTAGATTTAGTTGATTATGCATTCATTCCCTCATGTTTTTCCAAAGTTAGAAATGAAGACTTGCTATTTGACTTAACCAAAATGGTCTACTAATGTCACTCAAACATCCCTCCCAATTAATATTCAAAATAGTTTAAGTCATGTTCAAAAATGGATTCCAAAACAGCCCCTAATGTCTCAAAATATGTCTTAGAACGATGGCCCAAATGGGCCTCAAATGTCCTAAGACATAGGCTAAGAATAGGTCAAAAATCCCACCTAAAGTAGTCCAAGGAAATGGCCAAACATGGCCTTAAAATATGGCTAAAATGTGTCCCACAAGGTGCCCAACACGGCTTGGTATAATGGTCAAAAGTGACCTAAAATGGACTCTAAAACGTGGTGCCAAACATGGAACCAAATGGCCTAGAAATGGCCTTGAAAGGTAGGTCATAACATGCCATGACATGCCTTGGGCAGCAGCTGCATAGTAGAGCAAGGCAGCAGGGCAGCACGCGCAAGGGGCAGCAGGCATGAGGGGTGAGCAGGGTGCGCGCGGTAGGTGCGCGAGCGGGGCGCGCGGCAGGGGGTTAGGCTGGCTAGGGCTGTTTTCCTGCAAGTTCACTGTAGCTAGCTGCAAGCTGATTTTTCCATTTTCTGATTTTTTTTCTTCAAAGTGCTGCAACTAGTTTTTTCAAGTTTTAACCTACTTCTTCAAGGTTTTTAACCCTCCATTTTTGGCACTTTTCCCACCTATATATAGGGTGTTTTACACACCTAACAGCCCTTTTTATTTCACAAAATGTTAACATGGTCTCCTTTATTTTCTAAGTCTTTTCCACCTAATATTTTACAACAATTTATATATACAAGCAATGTACATTCTATCCTCACTCGATGACCATAAGTCTATGGAAATTACACATACATCCATTGTTTCCAACATATACATGTAATGCACATTAAACAAAATATACTCTATTTGTCATTTGGGTTTAAACTCTTACATTACAAAATGGCCCTGGCCTATAGTCCACTATTTTTTCAAATTTAGCACAAGTTATTTGGGCTTATGCCCATGCATACAAAAATGAAGCCCTTTGGCCAAATATACTTCCAAATTTACTTTCTCCCTCTATGCTCCAATGACTTCATCAAGTCTCAAGTATCGGGAGCCTCATATGTAATATGATATCCCATAAAGGGTTAGCTCAACTGCTGGTATGACATAATGCTAATGCAGAGAACAAAGTTAAGGCATGGCATGTGCAAGTGTACGTTTATAAGCTAAATGCCTTCCAATTCATCAATGCAATGCAATGGAAATATGCATGACACACACATACAACTCTATGCCCAACACATGTCTCGCTTCACAGTCTTTCCCCGTCAGCTTGCGAGTATTGTCGTATGTCTCGCTTCACAGTCTGCCCCCGTCAACCCGCGAGTATTGTCATTGGCTAGATTTTGGGTTTTTCACAATAGGATCTACACCCTCATAATGCATAGCACCAATGTGTTCAACCCACGCTATGTTTCCAAAAATTCAAGTATGCCAAGATGCCTTGATTTTTCTATGCAAGTTCAATGAAACATTTTATCAAATACATGGTATACACCTTAAATCATGCATCATCCATAAAGTAAATTCTAACTTTCAAATCACATAACCTCTTCCACATGAATATATGCTATATACAATCAATTTAAACACATGCTCATATTACATGTTCACTATATTACTAATTCTCAAAGAACACATAATTACACAGAGCATCAATGCATTAAACAACCATATCTTTCAAAACACAAGACTTCATCCACATGAACATAAGCCACAATGCAATGAATTAAACATATATTCAAGTTACATGTTTATCACTTTAACAAATTCTCAAGGAACACACAAGTACACAAACTACTAGCTCTAGGTTTTCAAAGCAACTATATACTAAGTGACTTTCTAACAACAAGTAAACATATAAATCATTCAATCAACATATAAAACACTCCTAAACTTAACCCTATTCTTTACTTAGCAAGATATCATACCTAAAAGGATTTTTCTCAATCCTAGGGAGTTGTGTCCACTGTATAGCTGAACCAATAGGTGAGAATGTATCCCTTGACGTGGGGAACAACTTCTTAGAAGAAAGCCTCGTGAGAATCCTAGCCTAGAGATGAGTTTTAGAGACTTGAAACTTGGAAAACCCTAGATTTTTCCTCACTTTTCTCTCTATGCATGACTTCTGCTTCTTTTCAGACAAATTTTTGAGATTTTTATCTTTAAGGGGTTGTATTTATACTAAAGGGGCAAAGGGGTGAAAAGACCTTTTTGCCCTAATGAGTTTGGGAACCCGTTATACTATAACCCGTCCCGAAACGCCTCAATTCGACATTTTGCTTTAGCCAAAGTTTTTAAAATTATTTTAAATAAAAGTTTTCAAAAAAATTATTTTCCCCTGCGGGCGGGTTTGGCCGGGTCCGCCTGGGCCACTCGGGATGCCCTTTTGGTCTAATTTTTTAAACTATCTCCGATTAGGTTCAAATTCTCACAGGGTGTGTATTTTAACATTCTAAGCATGTTTCTATTATATGGCACACTCAAATTATGTTCCTATACATGACTTATGTTTAAATGATGGATGTATAGCGCCCTACCGACAAACAGTGCATGAATAGTGCCTTACTGGAAAAAATAAAAAATTTAGCCTGATTTTTCAGATCTTTACAGGTTTCTTAGATTTTCCCCCCGATTTGGGTCCAATGACCCTTTGGTCGCAGTCTCCGAGTTTGGGGCGTGACAGGATTCTTGATTAAAAACTACTTTAGAAGTGGTAAAATAGACACAACCTTGTTTATAAAAGAGAAAAGGGAATGACATTTTTTTAGTTAAAAATATATATAGATGACATAATATTTGGCTCAACAAATGATAAAATGTGTAAAGACTTTGAAAAATGAATTTGAAATGAGTATGATTGAAAAATTAAAATTATTTCTAGGTCTTCAAGTAACTTAAAAGAAAAATGGAGTATTTATCAATCAAAGGAAGTATATAAAAGAACTACTTAGGAACTATGGTCTGACAAATTGTAAAGATAGCAAGATTCCAATGACACAAAATAAAAAACTATACAAAGATGAAAAAGGGAATGATGTGGAAAAGAAGGTCTATAGAGGTATGACAAGGAGTCTTTTCTATCTAACCGTAAGTGGGCTCGATATTCTTTTGAGTGTAAGAGTGTGTACAAGATACCAAGTAAATCTTAAAGAATCACACTTATAAGTTGTAAAGAAGATCCTAAAATATTTAAGAGGAATAACTTATCTAGGACTTTGGTATCCCAAGATACTTGTTTTGATCTAATAGCTTATGCAGATGCTGATTTTTTCGGGTGCGGAACATATAAAGAGAGTACTCATGGGAGTTGCTATTTCTTAGAAAAGTTTTGTATCTCTTGGATAAGTAAGAATAAAAACTCCATTTCACTCTCAATGGCGAAAACATAATATGTTTTAGCCAGAAGTCGTAGTTCACAAGTTCTGCGGATGAGACAAACATTGGAAGATTATGGAATGAAATTAGACACCACACCTATCTTGTGTTACAACACTAGTGTAATCAATATCTCTAAAAACCTCATTCTCCACTCTAGAACCAAACATATAGATATTAGGCATCACTTCATAAAAGAAGAAGTTCAAAAAGGAATAGCAAAATTAGAATATGTGTAAATAGGAAATCAATTAGTAGACATCATCACAAAACCCCTAAGAGAAGTGCAACTAGAAAAAATTAGGAGAGAGTTAGGAGTTGGTGAAATACCAACATAATCCTTTCTCAAACACCCTAAAAATAATCATACTTTATCAAATGGTATGCATTAGAACTCTAGGAAATCCGCTTAGGATCAATTTGGTGGAAACAGACTTCCAAGCCAAGTAAACGACTGGTATTCTCAAAGAGGATGACGGCTTTGAGAATCAGACGACTGGTATTGTAGTAGTGGACAACCAGTCCTATGATTGGTCAGATCCGAAAGTGTTATAAGATATCAAAAATCGTGCCCCCCTTATTTAACCATCACCTCTATTCAAGAAACCTCTCATCCCTTAACAAAAATATCCATTCTCTAAACTCTAATCCACCTTTTCTTTCTCTTTCTATCTCTCTCTCTTAATACCTCTATTCTACTTTAACCTACTTAAGCCCAAAAATATTTCCTTCTTTTCTCATTCTCCAAACCCATTCCTCTAAAATGTTGCAAACTAAGAACACCTCAAAGAAAAGGAAGACTGTAGAAGAGTCCTCTTGCTTCAACGAACCTAATAATGGTTGTCTTTTCAAATGGAGATGTAATGAAGACAAGTGGGAATCCTTTTAGAATTATAACATCATTATCGGTGGAATCATTGACTTGAATTCAGAACATGATGCCCTTCTCTAAGACTATTTAGTGAACTTCGGTTGGGAAGGTCTCTTGGATTTGCCTCCAAAAGTATACCCTAACCTAGTAAGATTGTTCTATTGTAACTTAACATTTGTTGGGTCTACATCTAGCAATGTGTCCATAACTTCATATGTGAAAGGGAAGAATATTTCGTTTGATTCCGTTGAGGTAAGTGAAATTCTAGAAGTCACATATACGGGCGATAAATATCATTTTGGGAAGGATGGTGATTTGAGCAACCTTAAGCCTAATATTATTGATATCTACAAAAGAATTTTCAAGACCATAGATTCTAAGGAGAAATTATCTATGTCAAATCTATATCCTCATCTATCCATACTAATCAAATATTTGATGGAAAATGTGCTTCCCATGAGTGGCCATTTTGATAAAGTTTCAAGATTAATGTGATATCTCTTATTTTTCTTTGAGGAAGACATTCCCCAGTGCTTACCATATTTAATCATGCGTAAAATGAGGGACACCATCAAGATCACCAAAATAAAGAAAACATTTCCTTTTGGGGCTCTTTTGACTAGAGCTTTTTAGCTCTTTGATGTTGAGATGGGAGATGAAGAATTTATCAAGCTGAAGGCTCCCTTCAACAAGACCTTCATGGCCCAAATCGGGTTTAAAATCAAGGAGTTTGTGAAAGATGATTCGCATAATAAGGAAGAAAGTAATAGCGGTGATACTAAAGATGGGGATGGATAATGGTGGTAATGAGATGGAAGTTGAAGACAATGAGAGTCTTCATGCTCCTACCCAAGAAATATGCTCAAAGACCTATCATGAATTATTCCAGAAAGTAAACACTATCATAGAAGAACAACCCTCCATGAAGATGGATCTCTCCAAAGAAAAGGCAAACATCTCCAATACGAAGGCCTTGGTTCAAGACTTTCATTCCATGATGCAAGCTCTTTATGATCACTTCTATATTGCGCACCTCATTCACATTTTTCGAATGCCTTAGTTTATAGTTTTAAGCTCTTGTTTAATTTCTCTTTTATGTAGACCACATCTTTTTATGTGCCTCCTTTTGTAATTTCCTTTTTCAAAACAATCTATAACATTATTATTCTACCCTTTTTGTGATGAATGATACATTATCCTAGGGGGAGCATATTTTATGCTCTTACCTTTTTCTTATGATCAAATAGGAGAAAAAATGTAGACTACTTTGAAATTTCTTGATAATTTGCCATTGGCTTAAGACTTTGGAATCCTTTAAACATTCATATGAGTCACATACATAAAGAGAGCAATTCAAAATGTTGTGATCAGAAAAAAAAAAAAAAAGAATATATTTCCTAAATTTCAAATCTATGTACTCACATTATCAAAAAAGAGGGAGAACGTTAAGGAAATATGGATTTTGATAATTGTGATGATATGATAAATAATTTTTGAATATTCTTTAAATCTGGAACAGTGCTAATATGGCCTATGGTGTACATCTTTCTAAGTGCAGGAACATATTTGTGCAAAATACAATGGCTAGACACAACCAGACGTGGGATCGATTATCATACCAGACGGTCGATTAAGATTAAAGGAGATAATCTCTCAATTTTCAGTAAGCATATCAAATCGACTCTAGAAGCGATAATGGGATAGGACATCCAATTCCCTTTGGGGGGACGTTCACTATTGAGTCTTCAGACGACTGTATGAGTGAAATGTTCTAATTGTAACATTCTAGTGGCTAGTGACCAGTGGTCTTGAGACCAACTCTGGGACTGGATGACCACTAAGTCACTTGGAAGGATTCTAAGAAACTCAAGCTCTTTGTCTGTCACGCCCCAAATTTTCATAAACCCGGGGAGTGAGTGAAATGAATTAAGAAAATTAAATAAAGATTAATTAAATGGATTTAGTTAATTATTCATTTATTTTCCCATCTTTTCCCAAAATTAAAAATGAAAACTTGTCACTAGAGTTATCCAAAATGGTTTTCTAATGCCAATCCAATATCTCCCCTAACTTATATTCAAAATTAGTCTAATTCATGTTCAAGAATGGCCTCCAAGATAGCCTCAAAATGTCTCAAAATATGCCTTGAAACAATGGCCCAAATGGCCCCGAATGCCCTAAGACATAGGCCAAGAATAGGTCAAAAAGTATACCAAAATTTGTCTAAGGAAGTGGCCAAACATGGCCCATAAGAGTGGTCAGACATTGCCCAATAGGGTGGACAAACATGGCCCAAAAGGATGGCCAAACATGGCCCAAAATGGTGGCCAAACATGGTTTAAGGATTGGCCAACCATGGCCCAAAAGAATGGCCAAGGGCTGGTGTCATGGGGGTGTCAAGCTGGGCACGCATGGGGCTAGGCAGCAGGCGCGCACGGCATGGACGTGGCATGGTCGCACGCGCGGGCGAGGCACGGCATGGGCGCGCGGCATGTGCACGGGGCTAGGCTTTTGGCTTTGGTCCAAAATCTGATCTTTTTTTATTCACTATTCATCGCTACAGTATTCCAGTAGCTGATTTGCTACAGTGTCAAAATTCCAACCTTTGTCCAAAAATCTTGGTTTTGACATTTTTGCACCTATTTCAATTTATTTCATCACTAAACATGATGTGGGGCCCTATAACATGTAAAATGACCATTTTACCCTTTTTCACTTATTTTTCAACCTTAAGTAATTTTTGAACTAATTGACCCCTATTTCCATTTCTTTACCTTTCTTTTTCTTCTTAAGTCATTTATTTCTTTACTTAGAAAATATAGGCATGCTCTCCCACTTCACTCAATCTAATTGCTCTATTTTGAAAAATTCCACCATAGTTTCCTTTGTTTTCTAAGCTTTTTCCATCTAATATTTCTCAACACAATCCACTACTCCCATACTAGTAACCAAACTACATCCTTTAATTCAATTAAGTATTTATACATTATTTAAAACATACAATCCACCATTCATACACATATACTTTAAAATTCAAAATGTCGCAACTTCAAACTCATTACAAATGTAGGGTCTTGCCCATAGTTTCCATACTACACAAGGTTTTTACAAGTTAATTACATATGTCTTATGGCTTATGCCTTTATACAACTCAAAAATATGCCCTAAGGGCCAAATGTCATTTATAGTCCACTTCCCCTCCATCCTCAAAACTTCTTCAAAACTTCATCAAGTCTCAATTACCGAGAGCCTCATCTGTAATGTATGATTCCTATAAAGGGTCAACTCAATTTCTGGTATGACATAGTGTTAATATAAAGAACAAAGTTAAGGCGTGGCATGTGCAAAGTGTACATTCATAAACTATATGCCTTTTAATTCATCAATGCAATGCAATGACAATATGTGTGACACACACATGTAACTCTATGCCACACCCATGTCTCGCTTCATGGCCCTTCCCCATTGAAACACGAGTACTAATCGTATGTCTCGTTTCACAGTCCGTCCCCGTTGGATAGCGAGAACCATGACCAATTTTGGGTTTTTCACCACAAGATCTGCACCCTCATAATGCATAGCACCAATATGCTCAACCCACACTATGTTTCCAAAGATTCACGTATGCTAAGATGCCTTGATTTTTCTATGCAATTTCAATGAAGCATTTCATCAAACACATGGAGTATACCTTAAATCATGCATCATACATAAAGTAAACTATAACTTCCAAATCACAAAACTTTTTTCACATGAACATATGCCATAATATAATCAATTAAACATATACTCATGTTACATGTTCACTACCTTACCAATTCTTAAAGAACACATAATTACACCAAGTATCAATGCATTAAACAAACCATATCTTCCAAAACACAAGACTTCATCCACATGAACATAAGCCCCAATGCAATGAATTAAACATATATTCAAGTTACATGTTCATCACTTTGACAAATTCTCAAAGAACACACAAGAACACAAGCAACCAACTCTAGGTTTTCAAAACAACTATATACTAAGTGACTTTCTAACAACAAGTAAACATATAAATCATTCAATCAACATATAAAACACTTCTAAACTTAACCCTATTCTTTACTTAGCAAGATATCATACCTAAAAGGGTTTTTCTCAACCCTAGGGAGTTGTACTCACTGTGCAGCCGAACCAATCAGTGAGAATGTATACCTTGACATGGGGAACAACTTCCCAGAAGGAAGCCTTGTGAGAATCCTAGCCTAGAGATGAGTTTTGAAGGCTTGAAAGTTGGAAAACCCTAGGTTTTCTTCACTTTTCTCTCCATGCACGAGCTGTTGTGTTTCTCTAGACCATTTTTGATATTTTTATCTCTAAAGAGCTGTATTTATACTAAATGGGCTAAGAGGTAAAAAGACCCTTTTTGCCCTTAATGAGTTCGGGACCCCGTTACACTACAACCCGTTCTGAAATGTCTCAATTCGACATTCTGCTTTAGTCAAAGTTCTTAAAATTATTTTCAATGAAAATTTTCTAAAAAATTTATTTTCGCTTGTAGCCGGGTTCACCCGGGATACCCTTTATGGTCCATTTTTCAAACTATCTCCGATTAGGCTCCAATTCCTACAGGAGGTGTATTTTAACATTAAAATATATTTATCTTCTATGGTATACTCAAAATGTGCTTCTAAACATGACTTATATTTAAATGATGCATATATAGCGCCCTACCGGCAAATAGTGCATGAATAATGTCCTACCGACAAATTATGAGAAATTTCACGGAGTAGGAAAATTGAAATAACAGAAAATAAAGAATAGTCCCATAAAGAATACAAGATTTACATAATTTGACGACGTGTCTACATCCATGAAGGAGAGTTTGATCAAGCACACTACACGTAATAAAATTTACAAGCTCTTAAACCTCTTTAACTCTTAACTCTTAAGACGGTCAAAAACCTCACAAAATAAAACTCTCATCATTACTCTCATAGAACCCTAATGTACAAATAAAAATAAATAGACACAAAATAATGGACTTTGGTTTTGCCCCATGAAGCCTTTCTTATAAATAATAAAAGACAAAGACATCTCACAACACTAAACTTATCTAAAATTATTATTGTAACAAGTAATATAGGTATTTATTGAACCTACTTAAAATTATACATTAGAGAATTTTAAGTTAATTTTTTCCAATTCAATATTAGTTTCTCATTCATGAGCTAGAAGAAATAAGAAAAATAAACCAATTTTTTGAGTTTTGACTATTCTTCTAATTTAAGCGTCTTCTTTTATTAGAAAAAATGTTATAATATTAAAAACAATTGTCCAAAAATAATTTCTGAAATGATGTAAAAATCTCTCATCGACTTATTTATCACTTATTTGAGTGATGAATTATTAATAAAAGATTGCCGCATATTTTAGAACTCTTTTTGAGCCCTAAATTTAGATAATATTTATTAATATCTTAAAATATTAGTCAAATTTAAAAAATCCTCTAATTTGGTATGAATGTGATCGGGCGAAGGAAAATTAATTTTGTAAATTTATATCTTTAACCCAATTGCAAAAGTATTTAGCTTGTTAGAGCTTCTCCAACAAAGACGACAATTCTTCAAAAACATCAAATTTGATGTGTCAAGTTAGCCTTTTTTTTTTTTTCTCTTCCTCTTACAAAAGGCACAACAATACCACTTTCAAATTTGAAATGTGATACTCTGAGAGCCTTTTGGAATTGTAAAATGCAAATTCAACCCCTCGAAATAAAGAATGAAAAGAAAGAGGGAAGGAGCGAGTGACTTGGATATACAATTACTACACAACGATCTCAAATGATTACATAATTTTTTTATAAAAATTTGAATATAAAAACTTTTAAATAAATTTGATACTCTAACTCTCTAATGGTCTTCCAGAAACTTCACTCAATTTTTTCCTATTATGTCTCAAAAAGATTCTCATTTTATCCCAAAACTTTTAAAGTTGGTTTTGAATTATAATTTTAGTCGATAAATACTGTTAATAGTTTTGGAATGCTGAGTTTAAATATGTATATATAAATTTTAATAATGGCTTAGAGATGATTTTTTAAAAATGATAAGAGAAAAAAGTAAAATATTGGGATATGGGGACTGCTACCAGTGCCAAACCTGTGTCTGTAATCGTACACACTTGTACCAGTATTCTGTTTGTAAAACCATTTCGTTTGTGAACCACCTACCTAATATATATATATATATATATATATATCTATATATATCTATACGAGCTGTTCACACTACATACTCTGTTCTAGTTGCTGCCTTTGTGGCAAGTCAAACAAAACATATTGAATTGAATCAAACAATAATCATATCATACAAGAAACAACTTTTCTCATTGATACATAAATATATTTATAAAGCCAAAAAGTGATTTTGAAAAAGCAGACAATCAAGCACCCCTCCATCAATATATTTTCTATAATATTGGCAGACGATTATGCCCAAGAATAAACAGGAAATAAACAACCACGTCGTAGCGCCAGCGTTCAACTGTTCAAGGTCTTTTGGGAATTATATAAAATAAAAATTAAAAGAGGAAACAAATCTCCGGAGGCAAGGTTTGCAGATGTTTTAAGCACGGCGTCTAGGTGAAACCACCGGACTGTTCTGGTTCGATACGTTCGCCTCCTGCAGGCACAGTTGCTGTTGCGAATAAGCCGGTGTCACTGTCGACGACCCTACGACGCCGGTGGCGGCTGCTGCGGAGTGTTGGTTGATTCCACTGGCGATCCTCCCGTACATGTACATCGCAAGAGGAATGTCAAGGTCCTGAGAGGGAGAAACGCCGCCACCGCCGGACCCACAAGAAGAGACGCCGCCACAGTAATAGAGAGAGTTGGGTCTTCCAAAACCCAACATAGAGTCTCCGGCTGTGATGCGGCAAGGAGAAGCAGTGGCCGAGCACTCTCCGCCGCCGCCGATAATGCTGCTGGTCGGTGTCGGCGTGCCGCTTCCTTTTCCGGCGCCACAACGGGGGCAGACATTAGAAACCTGTAAAGAAAAGTAAAAATGGATAAACCTGTTTGGTTCCCGAAAAAATGGAATTTTCTTAACATGGGAAATGATGAAGACAAAAGTTGTATACATTGGTGGTGGAGGCGCGGTAGGTGGTGCCGTCGGGCTCTACGACCCATCCGGCTTCCTTGGCGAGCTCTCGGAGGACTTCGTTGATGTCAGCACGAGGGGAGAGGCGGTAGCCGCCGTGCTTGCGGAGGCCGTGGAAGATCTTGGTGGTGACGGACCTCCTCTGTCTCTCTCTCATCTTTGTTTTCTCTTTGTCAATGGCACTTCTCGTGTTGCTACTCCCACCACCAATCATAGCCGTCCCCGCCTTCTCTCCTTGCATTTGTCCCCCTCCCTCCTTCATATCAACCTCTGCTTCAGATTGTAAGAACTTGTGCTTATCTCTATCTCTATGCCCCGATGTATACAAATGAAGGACTTGGGGGATTCTTAATTGTGGGTGATAGATTGGACGGATGAGATGTTATTTTATGGCATATATATATATATATGTATGTATAGAGTACGGGCTGATATATATAGTTTTTCATGAGAGAGAGAGAAGGGGCAGAAAAATCACTGCTGCTGCATGTCTCTCCTTGGAAAGAGATGGAATGATCACGCGCTTGGGTGGTGGTTGCGTGACAGATTGACAAGGACAGGAACAGATGTTGGCGGTGGCGGCTGGAGATCAGAGTACGTGACAGCCCAGTCTTGTAGGCAGCAGTAGGCACTGATGAGAGGGAGAGATAGAGAGAGAGAGGGGTTAACGAATACAAATTAATTTGGAGTATCTCCATTTCTTACATGCCATAAGTTTTGTAAAATTAAAAGTGGTATAAATCTTTTATTTTTATTTTTTAATGAAAGCAGAAAGAGTCGCCGAGTCATGCCCGCTTAAGATAATACGAGCTCAGAGCCACAACGATATTTTTTTTATATTAACATTTATGTAAATTTTTGTTATTGGATATTAATATTGTAGTTGGTAAAAAAATATTAATATTGTAAAATCTGAATAAACAAATAATATATAAACATTTTTAATACTTTATTTTTTTTATATATTTTAATAATATTTCAATAAGAGAAATATGTATGCTAAATAAAATTTTAAAATTCATATACTCACCTTGCGTCTATATGTTTATATAGTCAAATTTCGCTGCGAAGTTTTGTCAGCAGCAGCAAGCTCTTCTAGTTTGTTCTTAATAATTAACTCTCAATATGTAATCATTTTTGAGATAATTATATGTCTGAGGTTTGCCTCACGAGGTTCGTATATATGGATATATTTCGTAATTGAATATATATTAAATGCTTCATAACTGTTATTGTCCCATATGAAGTGGTACTTTCTATATTGTTTTATTGCATTTACACTTATAAACTAATATGTGAAATTTTTGTATGTTTGTGATTGTATATTGGATATTAAGGATTGTATTCTTCAAATTTGTATTAATTTTTTCACGTTATTTACTTGTGTATTTTGATAAATCCTATTGAGTGTTATGACCTATCCTTGTTGTTCATGGAAATGTCAGGTATTGAATTGATGGATGACAGTTGTTGGAGTGGGATAGAGGCCATTGTATTAGTAAGTTTTACATTGATGTACCTATTCATTTATATTTGTAAAGGGTATTTATATCATTCTTTAATACGTTGTATATGTTGTCTATTGGACTGTTAAAGTTAGTTTTGGACATTACCTTATTATACACCATTAATGAATATTTTTGGTGCAGTTGCACGTAATAATAATTTATTTTATTTAATCTCGTTACGGAACTTAAACAAATATAGGCATGAGAATGAGCTGAAATCAATTAAAGGAAAATGATTAAAGGAAATCAAATAAAAAAATGGCTTGTATTTTATACGTATGACTAGGTTGATTAGTCATATTTCCTCCTTTTCGGGTCCTTATGACCTTCTTGTCATGCCCTTTGATTAGGGTCGTGACACGTTGCTTTCTAAAATCTTTGAGGCTCATCTTCTAACAATTAAGTTAGAAAGTGTAGACCAATATATTTTGATGTTATAGCCTATTTGCTATGTCTAGGTTTATCATTATCTTGTTGGACTTTTACTACTACCTTTTGTAATGTCATGAGTTATTTTATTTGAACTCAACTCTTGTTTGGATTTATAAGGAAATACATGTTCAAAGAACGATACATTCCTTGACTCAATAATAGCATTATCATTCATATCGAAAATTTCAAATTTATGCGTCAGAAATCGATATGCACTGCTATTATGAGCATATCCTATGAAAACACAATTAACTATTTTCGATCATATTTTAACTGTTTTAGGTATAAGAACCACCACTTTAACCAAATACTCCCCACTTTTAAGTAATTGTAAAAAGGTCTTCGACCTTTCCACAAGTCATAAGGGGATTTATTGCTTTTTTTTATGAGGTATTCAGTTGATAATATAATTTGCGAAAAAAATTTCTTCCCTTTTACAAATTCTAAGGCAGCCCAAAACTTAATAACAAAGCATTCATCATTTCTTTTAAAGTTTTATTTTTTTTCCTTCAGTAACACCATTTGCTGAGGTGATTAAGATGCAGCTGTTTGGTGTATAATACCATGTTATGAACAAAACTCACCAAAAGGTGATTTGTATTCGCCACCTCTATCACTTCTTAACATCTTGATCTTTTTATCAAGTTGATTCTCAACCTCATTCTTGTAATATATAAACATTTCCAAAGTCCTATGTTTACTTCTCAATAAGTAAACATAACATTATCTTGTTACAAAATTATGTTTAGTGGACTTATTCAAATCCTAACATTAGTTTTATATATAGGTTAACTCTAGTAATGCCTAATGATTTACCAATCATATCTTAATGTAATTGGTTGATGATTTATGCGTGAATATGCTACTCTTTCTTTGTAAATTACACCAACTATGCCTAATTTGAAGTTATATGAGATTAGTTTAGGCCATTATATGAATATGTTCCAGGAAACTATAATTGCATCATAATTATAAAATTTTAAGTTTTTTTCATTGCATATGTCGCCATCATCCCATTATAAGTCTAATGTCTTCTGCTTTGAAATGACACTGCTCCTATCCTAGAGATCCAGCATGAGATTGGCGACATGGCACTAATAGGCTTTAGTTATGTCGGAAGTCTAGAGATCGAACGAACACCCGAGGGTAGCATTTACAAAGGCTCAGTCTTGTATATTATGAAGCTAATGGGTTACGTGTCCGGTAAAGGCCTTGGTCACTACTTACAAGGCCTATTTACACCACACTAACAACCAGAAAGGGATTACACATTCAGCCTTAGTTATACGTCCAATAAAGAATACTTTCAAAATAAATCCTTGCTCCCTCGAGCCAAGAAAATTGCAAGAGAGTAGGGGTTGCCCTTAAAATTGATCGAGATTAAATCATATCTTCCCACCTTAAACGACAGATTTGTTTAGTAAGGGAAAGAACACATCTACTATGGTTTCCCAGAACCAGGCTATGACAAGAAAGCAAAAATTATATTCCCTGGTTGGAAAATCTTTGGGGATTGCACTTGTGGCTATGATAAAGTTATGAGGGACGCTTCCCAAGATCCTCCAGCATTGGATTGGGCACAAGAGCTTTAAGGGCTTTCTGAGCTCTTTGCTAAGATTGAGCTGGTAGAAGACATGGTGGGGATGGTCAGTGAAAGCAGTGTTTAAGCACCGACAGACAATTGGTACATCATTAAGGGATCACAGACCTCAATGGACTAGCTCAAGGAGGAGTTCGACGATTCTAAGCAAAGTGATACAGATTCTAAAAACATCTACTGTTCTGACTATAATAAGTTATTTGATTTAAATTTTCTTAACTTTGATGAACTTGCAGACTATGTTCTTCTTGATTTTCTTTTCAATGAAACAAGTGCTTCTTTCGAGTATCCCTTAATTGCAAATAATGAATGTGATGATGAGAATGATCCTTACTAAAATCTTGATCTAGAAGATAGGAAAGTTTTAATAAACATCACCAAAAAGAAGATAGGGCTCAACTAGTTATGGAACAAATGTTGACTATTAACTTAGGGTTGGAGAATGAAACCAAAGAGGTAAAGATTGGTGTCACCCTAAACCAAGCTAAAAAAGAAGCTTTGATTGAGATATTGAAAGAATTTTAAGATGTCTTTGCATGGTCCTACAATGAATGCCAGGCTTGGACACAGACATTGTCCAGCACAAAATCCCTACCTACCCTAAGGCCAAGCTAGTCAAACAAAAGCTCAGAGAACTGATATCTGAATGGTCTCTCAAAGTCAAAGATGAGGTAGGAAAATGATTAGTCATAGGGTTTCTAACCATGGTAGAATACCCCGAATGGTTGGCTAACATAGTGCACATACCCAAGAAAGACGGGAAGATCCATATGTGTGTAGACGATAAGGATCCCAACAAGGTATGTCCAAAGGTTGACTTCCCTCTACCCAACATAGATTTACTAGTAGACAACATGACCCATCATGTTATGATGTCATTTGTTGACGGTTTTGCGGGGTATAATCAAATCAAAATGCACCCCAATTATATGCAGAAAACCACTTTCATAATACAGCGGAGCACCTTTTGCTACATCCTTATTCCATTCGGACTAAAAAATATAGGGGCTACATACCAAAATACAACAACTTCTATCTTACATGACTTGATCTACAAAGAAGTTGAGGTGTACATTGATGACATCATTATAAAATCCAAAGATAGGAAGAGTGACCCCACCACCCTTAGAAAATTCTTAGAAAAAATTAGGAAGTACCAAATAGGCTGAACCCCCCAAAAGTGTGTATTTGAAGTTATATCTCGCAAGCACTTAGGGTTTATGGTAAGCCAAAGGGAAATAGAGGTAGACCCTACAAAGGCCAAAAGTTACAACCTAGGGTTCCAAATTGAGTGTCGTAAGTTTGTGCTCGTCTATTTTGTCATTTGTGAGGTGTGTCAACTCGCCAGAATTGATTGATCCACACCTCCATTTAAACATAAACATTACATTACTTGCAAGAAGAGCTGGCTAGAGTTTATGAAATTACATTAAAAAATGAATGATGCCATCTAAATGGCTGCACTGCAAACATCTAAATTGAGGCTTATTACTTTTCACAACATAACCATTAATTATATGTCTGCTAATGATATTTGAATACCTTTTTGATATAGCCTTTCCTTTTATAATGATCATTGTGGGCCAATTTAGATAAGGTAATATATACATAGGTTAAAGTTGAATGCCATGGAGAATGAAGGTTGAACTAGGGCGATCCAAGTAAGTCACGAGCAACAATTACTGTTATTTTATACTTTATATTTCATAATGAAATATAAACTATAAAATAACAATAATTGTTTGTTTGCTGACAACGAGGTAAGGAACTTGCTTGTGAGTCCACACATAACAATTGGATCATGAAATATTATATACATCTTGATTAATTATATATATATATATGTAATATATTAATGATGTAAATGTATAATATATATATATATATATAAACATAGTACTTGTAAATCACACTATAAATAAAATTTTCTTAATTTTTTTATAATTTTTTTTTTTTTGGAGTTCGATTCTTAGGTTAGGTTGGTTTACTGAAACCAACTTGAATATTGTAGTTCTAGAACCAACGCACCCAAACTATCTTTAGAATCGAATCAACCCAACCTATTTTTTGTGCACCCTTAGTTCATTTTATGATAGAGAAGGTAGTTGAAGGATTTTGTAGTTTCTTTTTAACAATAGAGGAAGAATATGCTATCGTCTTGCATATGAAGGGCATATTTGTGATAATTTGGAGGCTTGCAAATTCAGTATGGTTGTTAAAATAATTTTAGAAAAATCTTACAATAAAGTGGCTGTCAAGGTAACTATAAAAAAGGTTTGGAATATGAAAAATGTATTAGAAATTATGGAGGTTGGTGAAAACTTATTTCACTTTTTTTCCTTAATGAGTTTTTCATGGAGAAGTTTTGCAATCTAGCCCTTAGAGTTTTGACAACAATTTGATCTTTTTTGTGATAGAAAAGGGTAGTATTTTTTGTTTATCTTGCTTTATGATCATGATTTGATTCTATACTTGTTGACATGTTTATTGATTATCATTCAATACTTTTCATCGGTATAGTTTCAGTATTTCTTTTGCAAATTAATAGTAGTTAAGCATTTCTAAAGCAAGAGAAATTTTACAACAGACATTAGATTAGGAACATTGTGTAAATATTTTCTTTCACGTTTTTGAGATATATTTTATCATTCTTTTCTCTATGTATTTTGTTGTTGAGGTTTTGTCACAGATTGCTAAAGTGGGAGTTTGTTACGTCTATTAGACAATTGTTGTTGGCTAATCTGTGTTGAAAAAACTATTATTGAATTGTAATGTTACCAATCCAAGTTTAGTGTTTTCAGTCCTTGTGTACACTCTAGTCAAAGATGCATTATGTTCAAATTTAGCTCGATTGGTGATCACAATGGTAAGATATGGTAAGTTGTCACGACCCGAAACCCACCCTGTGCGGATCTCGAGTCGGGACCGCCATCCTTCGGCCCGGAGGCCTTGGGGCAAGGCTCTTACATAAGCAATAGTATCGGACAGTGATGCGACTTGTGGTTGCGGAAGCGTGAAAAACTTTTTCTTTTCTATTAAAAAAAACATTTGTCGCATATCCGCCTGATACTGCCGCTCTTCATAGCGGTACACATAAATATAATAATCAGAACATAATAATAATAACTAAAGATTTTATATAATACATATCCATGTGCCCCTTGGGCTTAAGTACATAATTGTCCCAAAATTATAACTACAAAAGTTTGACCAACAATGGGTCCTAATACTTCCAAAATATCTCCAGATCCTAATGGAGCTGCCAATCATTACTCCCCAAATTGAGCAAGGGTCCACCCATCATCATCACCTGAAAAATGTTGGGGAATGGGGTGAGCTTCGAGAAGCCCAATGAGTAATTCCTACATCTGTCATGGGTTTTCAATTGGTAGAGGTTTCGTACATGAGAGTTTATAAAATACTCAACTACCAATTGGTCGTATACTTGAACATAGAGGACATGCATTCTTAAGATATGTAGCTTTGAAACATTCAAGGTATTCAAGCTAAAACATATATTTCCATAAAAGAGCATATGGATTGCAGAACATGTAACTTAAAATCATGTAAACATGCATAGTGAAAATGGGGGTAAAACCTGTTTCCATTTTCAAAATTGTTTGTCATATTTTCTCTCTAATTAGGTGGAATCTATTTCGAACCAGACTCTCGTTTTACGTATACGTGGAGATATCTCATTTGCTTGGGGATTTAGATCCTACTACCAGGCATTTCACATGATAGGTCCATTGGGTTCTGTACAACCCTCCTCACTACCTATGTGATGATGCACATGATAGGTCCGTTGAGTTTCGTACAACCCACAACACTACCTATGTGCTTATTATTTATCTTGCAAAATGTTTGTCATATGACTTTTATATAAAAGCCTTTTATGAGTATTTAAAACATGTGACGTATAACTTTTGCAGTGATGCTTCAATACTTGCAGTAATCAAATTCAGAATATTCGAAGAAATCAGACATGCTAACTATTTTGAAAATGAAACATTTACGGATATAAATATGTAAAAAAAAATCGTGGAGCATGTCATAGCAGAAGATTTAAGAAAACAGAAATCATGAATACTGAATTTGATATATTAATGCTGTAAATATCTTGAACTTAAAAACATCCGTTGAAATCCGTGGAGTTAAAGCCTCCACTTCAAATATAAGATTACTCACCTTACGTGTCTGGGCCAGCTCTATTGAGGCGCCTTCCCTTTACCCTTTTCCTTTCTTAGCCTATCAAGATTTATGAAGATTCCATAAATTCCATATGCACTTATTTAACTTCATGACTCACCAATTGTAGACTGTGAAAAGCCTAAATTCTTATACTGGTCCCGACTTATAGCTGTATTATAATCTAGCAACTTATATACTTAATGATAATAATATTACCTATGACGCATTTCAGCTAAGGTTTCAGTGTTCTCTCGTTCCTCTTCTTCTTTAAGTTGCGCCTCAGCAAGTCTCCTTGCTGCTGCTTCCTGGGCGTGTCGACCAATTGGAACAATCGGTTCCCAATGTATGAAGGGCGTGAGGGACTTAATCTCACAGTATTTAGCAATCCTCAATTTCTTGTGGATTACTCGGTGTTGTCGATCTAGTTCATCCAGAAAATCTTGCTGTTTCTGACCCTTAATTATGGTCTGAGGCTTAATCATTATGAATTAGCTGAACTTGACCTACACAAATTAATGTATTAGGAACTTATTTCGTTCTAAACTATACTCTTCTGGTAGCTCCATTAACTTAATTTAATTTATTTACTTCACATGTTTACGTGTCGTATCTTCTAGTATCGTATTTCCTCGCACTTGTCTTAGTTTAATATTTCGGCAATACTTTAGTCTTTAGTCTTCTGACAGATGCTATTCAACAAATTTTATGTTCTTTTATTTTAGACATTTCTTTTTGGTTGAACAGACTTTACCATTGAGTCCGAAGTGTCAAAGAAAGTCAGTTTAGACCTTCCCTGGTTTTAATTTGGCCTTAGGGGTACTAGGGGTAATTTGGTCATTTTTTCCCTTATGTGTTTTAAATTTTTGGGGCCTCGTCTCGTGTCGTGGACCTCACCATTGGATTCAGAAGGTCCGAGATAGTAAGAATACATAATAACTTGTTAATTTTGGATAAGGGGTATTTTGGTCATTTCACACCCTTACGTGTTTTTATTTTTTGGGGTCTCGTCTCATAAAACGGACCTCTCCATTGATCTCAGAATATCCAAAATAGTTAAAATTCACTATTCATATGTTCAATTTGGGTTTCATTTGCTGTATTTATGACCTAGGGGCAAAATAGTAATTTAACTTTATTTATTAAATAATTAAATTAATTATTTAATTATTTTTTCAGGGGTCTAATTGCATAAAATTTCCCTTAGTTGGGCCACAGTAGAATTTCTTAGAAATTCTGGGGTCAAACCTTAAATAACAAAAGGTTTGGTTTATTTAATTTTAAATAAATTAGAAAACTAGTGGGTTCGGTTTAGATCCAAGTGAACCGGTCCGGTTCGTTCGTAAGCCAACCGGTTTAGCCGGTTTTATACGTGATGTTGACGTCAGCCCTAGCGTTTAAAGTTTTAAAACAAAACGTTGTCGTTTTGCTAAAACCCGTAACCTGTTGGGTCCGGTTATAACCTAGACCCGAACTGACCCGAAGTCCGACCCGAATAGTGTCGTCTTCCCCACGAGGGTCGACACTGTTCATCCGAAACCCTAATTTTTTACAGTTCGGTTTTGTGATGTTTTGAGAGTCCATTTCCTCTATTTTCTTTTCCAAACATTTCTTAATACTTTATGGCATACTTTTACATCAATTTAGAGCTTCGAATATAGCTCAAAGGCTCGGTTTAGGTCGCGATAACCAGACCTGTGATACCCAATGTTCATGCTCATTTCTTGATCATTTTCAATGAGGTTGGGCTTGTTTTGATCCCCTCTTCATGGGGTTTCATATTTCGTTCATAAAGGTAGGTTTAACATCGAGTTTAAGGTATTGGGTTTCAAACCCGTAACTTACAACTCATCATATGGGGTTCATTTCTTAGGCTTTGTGATCGCGGTTATACGTTTTTGGGATGCTTTTAAGGTCTAGTTAAGGTCTTGATAAGCCAAAACTAGTTTGGTGGAAGTTGGTTCAGACCTGCTTGAGCAAGGTCCATCCATGGCTGCCGTTGTACGACTAGGTGTTTTAGATGCTTTCATAGCTTAATTTCATGCTTGGTCACATGTTAGACATATTTACATCATATATATATAAATCAAGGCTTATATAGTTTATGCATAGAAAAATTTCTAGAGAGAGAAAGTGATGGTTTTTTGTGTATTCTCACCTTTTTGGTTGAGATTGTTGGCCCTTTCAATTCTGCTTCTTTCTCCTTCTCAGAAACTTTCTCTCCCTTGATCTCTCTCTTTGCATGAGACTGAATCTTGTGTGTCGTGTGTATGAAATGGGGTGTGTATATCATATATGTACATACCAACAATTAATGGCCATCTCTTATCACTTAATTGCCCTTCACTTCACCCCCCTTACTCCATCAAATCAGCAGCCATACCTCCTACTATTCCTCTTCACCTAATGACATATAATATACACATATAGTACATAGTTACCTTACCCCTCTTAATTTCATGTTTCTTCTCTCTTATATATATATATATATATAATATTTTACACACATTACACACCACACACACGGCTGATCTAGGTACATGTTTATATATATATATATATATACATATATACATAAATACATTAATCTATTGCATTTTCAAATGTATTTACACATGTATACTTATACAAGTATACATATATGTACTTATCCATACACAATACACTTTCATGTGTGTGTTTTCATAATAGTTTATTTTCTTGGATTTAATTAATTAATTATTAATTCTCCTCTTAAATGTAAATACCTTTACACTAGTTTTTCATTGCCTCGTAATATGTGCCCTATGACCCGATTTTTGTAGGTCGGGGTATTACATAAGTGGTTGGTTTCATTTTGATTTGATCTATCACACACACACTTGCATGCATTAAAATGATTTTAAACTTTTTCCAGTGTCAATGTTTTTGTGTAAGTGTCAATGAATAATAATAGCTCATTTTGTCTTGATTAAACAGATAATTGAAAGACTTATCTCATGAGGCTGATCTTGCCTCAGTAACTTCACTACAATGTTGAATGATTTATCAATCAATAAGTACAAACAACTATAATGAATTGCCTTAGATGATATGGGACAAAAAATTATTCCAACCAAGCTCCCCCTCAATATTATCCAACATTAACATCACATTTCTTATGAAATGCTTTTGTATTTTTCAATGTGGCTTTCACGCTACTTGGGTAGCCTGCTCTTTTCAAAGGTACACCAAGTTAACCTCTTTGCTAGCATTCACAATATCCTATAGGTAGCCATTTCCTTGCACAATTAACATAAAGAACATTAACTCATGTGCAGAAAATTTTGAGGTCATAATCACCTTTTAGAAATCCTTCTAGCCATACTAAAAGAAACAACACTATTAGCAGCATTTATAAGCACCGCTAATAAACAAATAAATGCTACTAATGACCTTTAGTGGCGTTCACATGCGTGTTGCTACTATCGCCGCTAATAGAAGTGTCACAAATACTATCAGCGACATTCAACCCAAAAGTGCCACTATTAATACCCTATTAGTGGCGTTTTAACATGCCACTAATAAGTGTTGCTAAAAATTACACTAGAAGCTATTAAATGCCGCTAATAGTCCATTATTAATGGCACTCAAACGTACGTCGCTAATAATGGACTATTAGTGGCGCATGCATGAACGTGACTAATAGTCCATTATTAACGGTGTTCATGCGTGTGCCGCTATTCCATTATTAGCAGCTTTCATGAGTGCGTTGGTGAAAAGGCATCATTAGAGACACACGCATGAACGACGCTAATAATGGACTATTAGTGGCATACACCGTGCACTGCTAATAGTTCATTATTAGTGGCGCATAGTGTGCGTGGCTAATAATGTTTTTACATTTTTTTCCCACACCTGCATTTTTTACATTCAATTTTCACCT
Source organism: Nyssa sinensis (assembly GCA_008638375.1). Taxonomy (NCBI): domain Eukaryota; kingdom Viridiplantae; phylum Streptophyta; class Magnoliopsida; order Cornales; family Nyssaceae; genus Nyssa; species Nyssa sinensis. Next base: position 12,851,473 of record CM018052.1, on the reverse strand, counting down.
GTTTAAAACTATGTCATCAATAATATAATACAATCGCGTACGTAACAATAGAGATATGAAATTTGTGCCATAAATATAACAAAATTTAATTAAAAATACAAATTTAAGTACAAATTCAAATTCGTGCAATAAATTAAAAATTGTTCCAAATATACAGCTTAATGTTTGAAAAAGAAGAAAAAAAAAAGTTGTTGGCCCAACCCAGTGCATCTCCCTACTGACACAAGAATCTAGTAATCTAAAAAGAGAAATTCACAATTATTAGCTGTGAGTAAAAAATATTAAGAAAATTATAAAATTACATATTTATTTTGCATAACTTCCAAACCGAGCATTTGAATTGTATGCCGTAAGTTTGAGCACATGTATTTTATTACTTTAGAGGTGTGTGAACTTGTTTGGTAATGGTTTGACCATTTTCAGGCATTTTAGGCGGTCAAAGGCCCAAAAGGGATGTTTTCGACACTTATGTCACTTTTTTTTGCATAAGTTGCAAAATAGGCATCTGAATTGTGTACCGTAAGTTTGAGCACATGTATTTTATTAGTTGTGAGGTGTGTAAATTGGTTTGGTAGTGGTTTGACCATATTTGAGCATTTTGGGCAGTCCAATGTCCAAAAAGGACAGTTTTAGACACTTAAGTCCATTTTTTTTGCATAAGTTGCAAACTGAGCTTTTAAATTATTTTTTTTTTAAGTTTGAGCACATGTATTATATTATTTTAGAGGTGTGTGAACTGGTGTGGTGGTGGTTTGACCATTTTCGAGCATTTTGGACGATCAAAGGCCCAAAAGGGGCCATTTTTGACATTTAAGTACATTTTCTTTTTGCATAAGTTACAAATCGGGCATCCAATTTTTTTTTTTTTGTAAGTTTGAGTACATGTATTTCATTAGGTTTTGAGGATTGTGAACTGGTATGGTGGTGGTTTGACTTTTTTCGAGAGTTTTAGGCCGTCAAAGGCCCAAAAGGGGCCGTTTTTCACACTTAGGTCCCTTTTATTTTTTGCATAAGTTGAAAACCAGGCTTCTAAATTGTATTTTGTAAGTTTGAGCATGTGTATTTTATTATTTTATAGGTGTGTGAACTATTTTGGTGGTGGTTTGACCATTTTTGGGCATTTTGGGGGATCAAAGGCCCAAAAGGGGCTGTTTTCAACACATAAGTCCCTTTTCTTTTTGCAGAAGCTGCAAAACGGGCACCCAATTTGTGTTTTTTAAATTTAAACACATGTATTTAATTATTTTTGAGGTGTGTGAGCTTGTATGGTAGTAGTTTGACCATTTTGGGCGATCAAAGGCCCAAAATTGGCTATTTTTTCACACTTAACTCTCTTTTATTTTTTGCGTAAGTTGCAAACTGGATTCCGAATTGATTTTTGTAAGTTTGAGTATGTGTATGTTATTATTTTAGGGGTGTGTGAATTGGTTGGGTGGTGGTTTACTAGTTTTTGGGCATTTTGGGCAATCAAAGGCCTAAAAAGGGCCATTTTCGACACTTAAGTCCATTTTTTTTTTGCATAAGTTGCAAACCAGGCACCCGATTTGTGTTTTGTAAGTTTGAGTACATTTATTTCATTAGTTTTGAGGTGTTTGAACTGGTATGGTGGTGGTTTGACCATTTTTGAGCATTTTGGGAGGTCAAAGGGCCAAAAGGGGTTGTTTTTCACACTTAAGTACCTTCTATTTTTTGCATAAGTTGCAAACTAGGCTTCTGAATTGTGTTTTGTAAGTTTGAGCTCATGTATTTGATTATTTTAGATGTTTCTGAACTGATTTGGTTGTGGTTTGATCATTTTTAGGCATTTTGGGTGGTCAAAGGCCCAAAAGGGGTCGTTTTCAACATTTATGTCACTTATTTTTTGCATAATTTACAAAATGGACATTTGAATTGTGTACCATAAGTTTGAGCATTTGTATTTTATTATTTTTGAGTTGTGTGAACTGATTTTCTGGTGTTTTGATTGGTTTTGGGCATTTTAGGTAGTCACAGGTACAAAAGGGTTGTATTAGACACTTAAGTCAATTGTTTTTGCATAAGTTACAAACCGAGCATCTAAATTGTGTTTTGTAAGTTTTAACACATGTATTTAATTATTTTTGAGGTGTTTGAACTTTTTTTGTGGTGGTTTGACCGTTTATGGGCATTTTGGGGGGTCAAAGGCCCAAAATGAGCCGTTTTAAACACTTAAGTCCTTATTTTTTACATAAGTTGCAAATCGGGACTCCGAATTGTGTATCAAAATTTTGAGCACATGTATTTCAGTATTTGTGAGTTGTGTGAACTGATTTAGTGGTGGTTTGACCATTTTCAGGCATTTTGGGCAGTCAAAGGCACAAAAGAGGCCATTTTCGACACTTGAGTCACTTTTTTTTTTTTTTTTGCATATGTTGTAAACTAGGCATCCGAATTGTGTTTTGTAAGTTTAAGCATGTGTATTTCACTATTTTAGAGGTGTGTGAAATGGGTTTGTGGTGGTTTCACAATTTTCGGGCATTTTGGACAATCAAAGGCCCAAAATAGGTCGTTTTCAATACTTAAGTCCTTTTTTTTTTGCATAAGTTGCAAACTGGGCATCTGAATTGTGTTTTGTAAATTTCAACATGTTTATTTGATTATTTTTGAGGTGTGTGAACTTCTTTGGTGGTGGTTTGTGTCACGCCCCGAATTTCTACAAACCCGAGGCGCGACTGACAAGACAGAAAATAAAATAAATAAAAGGACAAATGTAAATAAATCCACTAAACAAGCATCCATTCCCATCAATGCATAAAATAACATAAAGTACATCTCACAACTGCATTGTTCATAGGTCATTCGGGCTTAAGCCCTTACATTACAAAATATAAGTCCCATGGACCAAAATATGCCAAGTGCTTCACCCTATCGAGGTATCATAGAGTCTCAAGTGGCTGGAGTATCCTCATCTGAAAAATGTTGCCCACGAATGGGTTAGCTCAACTACTGGTATGATGAAGTGCTAATGCAAGAAATAAAGCTAAGGCGTGGCATGTGCAAAGTGTACATTTATATCTAAATGTCATTCAAAGCATCGTAGTAATATATGAGTGGTATGCATGACGCACCCATGCACAACTCTATGCCACACCCATGTCTCGCTTACGGGTACTTCCCGATGGCACGGAGTACCAATGCAATGGCCAATTTTGGGTTTTTCACCACAGGATCTACACCCTCATAATGCAAAGCACCACGTGCTCAACCCACGCCATGTTCTAAAAGGATTCACCATATGCCAATATGCCAATGCAATCTCAATGAAACATGGTTTCCACAATATAGCATGCTCGAGACAATAATACATAAATCACCAGCTGATTTCACATGCAAGCATATCTCATATAATCAACTTAAACACATGTCATGATTCACGTTCATCATTCACTAAATTTTCATAAAGTACAAGTAACATGTAAGCATGTGAACAACCAACTCCAAATCATCAAGTAAACACATTCCACATAAACACATAAGTCATTCTAGTCATTCACAGAACATTCCTAACTTAACTTCATTTCTAACATTAGCAAAACACCATACCTGACGGGTTGGTCTCAACCCTAGAAGATCGTGCACGATACGTAACTGAACTGGTCAATGAAAATGCAGGAGGTCAGATCGCCCTCTCCTGTCCTGTCAGTGTCCCTAAAAGCATAAATTACAACTCAGTCTATTGTCATTTGAATTTATGCTATTCATCAAATTTTATGTCTTTAATTCATAGGTTTCTACTCTGCTAAATTAAATTCTGCCATTGAGTCTAGGACGTCGAAGAAAATAAGTTTAGGTTTTCGTAGAACTCAATTCGGACATTTGGGTTCAAAAGGGCAAAACAGTCATTTTGCACTTTTCACGGGTCCTTACATTTCGTGACCTCTTTTCACAATTTGGACTCCACGGTTGAGTCCGGAATGCTTGAGATAATAAAGTTTCACTATTTGTTTACTTAATTCGAAGTTCGTTTGATTGTACTTCAATTCAGGGGCATTTTGGTAATTTTAAAGGTTACTACGGGTCTTTTATTTTTTGGGACCCCGTCTCATAAAACGGACCTCACCATTGGTCTCAGAATGGTCGAGATAGTCAAAATACACTAATGACTTGTCCCATTTGGACTCCGGATTATTTTAGAATATTTAAATAATTAAATTAACTAATTAATTAATTAATTTAATTAATATTTTATTAATATTTTATTTAGGAGGGGTCAAAACATAATTAGTCAACAGTTGGGGGGTCAAATTGTAATTTTCCTAAAGTTCTGGGGTCAAGTTTAATTTTCAAAAGTTCAGGGTTCAATTTGTAATTTCTAATTTTCTTATTCTCAATTCGGTTACCCAAACAGGGATTAGTCCAGAACAGGGATAGGATATCCCTGTTCCTGTTTCAATTTTTCAATTTCAATTTCTTATACCCGTAGCCAAATAGCCCCATTCCCATTTTAATTTAAAACCACAGGACGACACGTGGCAGTGGCGGATCGCCCAAGCCCGACCCGAACTCGAACCGGACCCGGACCGGACCCGGCCGTCCCCCCCTTCTTCCCCATTTTTTCGGCGATGCACCAGTAGGGTTCCGGCGCCTTCCCGGCGCTGGCAACATTTTTCCGGTGGAATTTTCAGGTTTTCAAAACGTGGTTCTCTTCGGTTTTTCACGTAGATTCCATATCCAAGGTCGATTTTGGATCTAAGCCACTAGATCTTCACGAAATAGGGCTCAAAGGTTCCGGTCAACACTCCGGCCGACCCTATTCTTTCATTTTCGTGACTCTTCGATCACGGTTTAACCTCCATTTTTAACCTAATGGGTTTCTGCACCTCCTAGGGTTCGTTCCCTATCATTTAAACCGAGTTCTACACATAAAATGTCAAGACTCAACTCCCATAATCGAAACCTGCAACTCGAGTTTTCTCCCTAGTTTCTCGACCATTTTATCTCATTCTTTTCCTTATAACATGCTCTTTAAGATCATATACATCAAATCAATTATTATGCTTTTAAAAAAATTAAAACAGAAATGGGTCACTTACGGTTTTTCTGTTGGGTTTCTCTCTCTAGCCGTGCACCTCTTTCACCCTCTGGTTCCAAGCCTGAATCAAGCTCCAAGACTCCTTTCCAGAACTCTCTTTCTCTCTCTCGCTTTCTGTTTCTCTTTTCCTTCTCTTCTCCCAACCGAGACCAACACATATACACAACTCACCAACTCCCTCACGTCTCTTACCACCAGCCCCTTTCCTTGACTTCTCTCCCTCTGTTCAGCCACCCTGCTTTTCCCCCCAATGCAGCTTTGCATTTAATGCAAAGCTGCCCTATATACACCTATATATATATATCACTCATCACACACACACTAGACACACACACTCCACCAACACCACACACACACACACACGGTGCACTGTTTTATATATATACATATACATATCCACATACACATGTACATACATCATTCTACACATACATATTTATAATATCCCACACACATATACATGTTACATATACATAACACCCATGTAATAATAATAATAATATTAATAATGACAATAATAAATAATAATAATAATAATAATAATAATAACCACAAAATTTTATACATAAAAAAAAAAATTTTGAGGTCATTACAGTTTGACCATTTTCGGGTATTTTGGGGGGTTAAAGAACCAAAATGGACCATTTTCGACACTTAGGTACATTATTTTTGCATAAGTTGAAAATCGGGCATTTGAATTTTGTTTTTGTAAGTTATCACTTGTGTATTTCATTAGGTTAGATATGTGGGAACTAGTTTTGTGGTGCTTTGACTATTTTTAGGCTTTTTGGCAGTCAAAGGCCAAAAGGGGTCATTTTTACACTTAAGACCCTTTTTGTTTTGCATAAGTTACAAACCGGGCATCCAAATTTTATTTTGTAAGTTTTAGCATGTTTATTGCATTAGTTTTGTGGTGTGTGAACTAGTTTCGTGGTAGTTTGACCATTTTGAGCATTTTGGGTGGGTCAAAGGCCCAAAAAGGGCCATTTTTGACACTTAAGTCCTTTTTTTTTTTTTTGCATAAGTTGAAAACTGGGCATCCAAATTGTGTTTTGTAAGCTTGAGAATGTGTATTTCATTATTTAGAGATGTGCATACTAGTTTGCTGGTGGTTTCATTGTTTTCGGGCATTTTGGGTGGCCAAAGGCCCAAAAAGGGCCGTTTTAGACATTTCAGTCATTTTTTTTCTTTCATAAGTTGAAAACCAGGCATCTGAATTGTGTATCATAAGTTTGAGCATGTGTATTTTATTATTTTTGAGGTGTGTGAACTGGTTTGACTATTTTCGGGCATTTTGGGCGGTTAGAGGCCCAAAATAGGTCGTTTTTAACATTTAACTCACTTGTTTTTGCATAAGTTGCAAAATGGGTATTCGAATTGTGCAACATAAGCTTGAGTACATGCATTTTATTAGTTTTAAGGTGTGTGAACTAGTTTTCTGGTGGTTTTACCATTTTTGGGTTTAGCGGTAAAATGTCCAAAATGGGCCGTTTTAGACACTTAAGTCATTGTTTTCCACATAAGTTGCAAATTGGGCATCCAAATTGTGGTTTATAAGATTTTACATGTGTATTTCATTATTTTTGAGGTGTGTGAACTAGTTTGGTGGGGTCTTGACTGTTTCTAGGCATTTTGGGGGGTCAAAGGGTGAAAAAGGCCATTTTTGGCGCTTAAGTCCTTTTTTTTTCATAAAATGTAAACCGTGCATCTGAATCGTGTTTAGTAAGCTTGAGCACATGAAATTTATTAGTTTTGAGGTGTGTGAACTTGTTTGGTGGGGTTTGACCCTTTACATGGATTTTGGGCAGTCAAAGGTCCAAAAGGATCCATTTTAGACACTTAAGTCCTTTTCGTTTTGCATAAGTTGCTAACCGGGCATTTGAATTGTGTACCATAAGCTTGAGCATGTGTATTTTATTAGTTTTGAGGTGTGTGAACTATTTTGGTGGTGGTTTTACCATTTTCAGGTATTTTGGGCACTTAAATATCCAGAAAGGGTCGTTTTAGACACTTAAGTCTTTGTTTTTTTTTTTTTTGCATAAGTAGCAAAATGGGCATCTGAATTATGGTTTATTATATTGTACACATGTATTTCATTAGTTTTGAGGTGTGTGAACTGATTTGGTAGTGTTTTGACCACTTTTTGGGCTTTTTGTGGGGTCAAATGATGAAAAGGGTCATTTTTGGCACTTAAGTCCTTTTTTTTTTTCATAAGATGGAAATCGGGCATCCAAATTGTTTTTAGTAAGTTTGAGCATGTGAAATTTATTAGTTGTGAGGTGTGTGAACTAGTTTGGTGGGGGTTTGACCCTTTTCGGTTATTTTGGGCGGTTAAAGGTCCAAAAAGGTCCATTTTAGACACTTATGTCCTTTTTTTTGGCATAAGTTACAAATCTGGCATCCAAATTATGTTCTATATGTTTTAGCACATGTATTTCATTAGTATTGAAGTGTGTGAACTAGTTTTGTGATGGTCTGACCATTTTCGGGTATTTTAGGCGTTCAAGTGTCCAAAATGGGCCATTTTGGACACTTAAGTCTTTTTTTTTTCATAAGTTGCAAACTAGGCATTTGAATTATGTTTTTTTAATTTTTATTATGTGTATTAATTTTCTTAGAGGTGTGTGAACTATATTTTTTGGGGTTTGACCTTTTCCGGGGCATTTTGGGTAATTAAAGGCCAAAAATGGGTTGTTTTCGACACTTAAGTCCCTTTTATTTTGCATAAGTTGCGAATTAGTCATCCAAATTGTGTTTTGTAAGTTTCAGAATGTGTATTTCATTATTTTTGAGGTGTGTGAACTATTTTGGTGGTGGTTCGATGATTTTCAAGCATTTTGGGGGCCTAAAATGGGCTATTTTTGACATTTAAGTAATTTGTTTTACATAAGTTACAAATCGGGCATCTGAATTGTATACTGTAAGTTTGAGCACATGCATTTTATTAGTTGTGAAGTGTGTGAAAATTTTTTGCAATGGTTTGACCATTTTCGGGCTTTTTGGGGGGGTCAATGGTTCAAAAGGGGCCATTTAAGACATAAGTCCCATTTTTTTCAATAAGTTGCAAACCAAGCTTTGGAATCATGTTTTGTAAGTTTTAGCAAGTGTATTTAATTATTTTAGAAGTTTGTGAATTATTTTGGTGATGGTTTGACCATTTTCGAGCAATTTGGGTGGTTAAAGGCCCAAAAGGTACCGTTTTTAACACCCAAGTCCATTGTTTTTGTATAAGATGCAAACCGGGCATTTGAATTGTGTTTTGTAAGTTTGAACATGTGTATTTCATTATTTTTGAGGTGTGTGAATTGGTTTGACCATTTTCAAGCATTTTAGGGAATTAAAGGCCCAAAAGGGGTCATTTCAATAGTTAAGTCACTTTTATTTGCATAATTTGAAAACTGGGCATCTGAATTGAGTACCGTAAGTTAGAGCACATATATTTCATTAGTTTTGAGGTGTTTGAACTGGTTTGGTGGTGGTTTGACCTTTTTCGGGCATTTGGGGGGGGGGTTAAAGGCCCAAAAGGGACCGTTTTCGACATGTAAAACACTTTTTTTGCATAAGTTGCAAAACGGAGATCTAAATTTTGTACCATATGTTTGAGCATGCGTATTTTATTATTTTTGAGCTGTTTGAGAACTAGTTTGGTTGTGATTTGACCATTTTCGGGCATTTTTGGCAGTCAAAGGCCTAAAAGGGGCTATTTTTGACACATAAGTCATTTTTTTTTTGCATATGTTGCAAACAGGGCATCCAAATTGTGTTTTGGAAGTATTATCAAGTGTATTTCATTATTTGTGAGGTTTGGTCACTGGTTTGATGGTGGTTTGACCATTTTCGAGCATTTAGGGCGGTCAAAGTTCCAAAAGGGGGTCATTTTTGATACTTAGGTCTTTTTTTTTTTGCCTAAGTTGGAAACTAGGCATCCGAATTGTGTACCATAAGTTTGAGCACTTGTATTTTATTATTAGTGAGGTGTATTAACTATTTTGGTGGTGGTTTACCATTTTCGAGCATTTTGGGTGGTTAAATTGCCAAAATGGGTCATTTTAGACGCATAAGTCCCCTATTTTTGCATTAGTCGAAAACCAGGCATCCGAATTGTGGATTGTAAGTTTGAACATGTGTATTTTATTGGTTGTGAGGTTTGATGGTGGTATGACCACTTCTGTGCATTTGGGGGGGGGGGGAGGGGCCTCAAAGGCCCAAAATGGGTTATTTTAGACACCTAAATCCTTTTTTTTTTGGCATAAGTTGCAAACCTGACATCCAAATTGTGTGTTTTTTTTTCTTAAGTTTGAGAACATGCATTTCATTATTTTAGAGGTGTGTGAACTGTTTTGATGGTGGTTTGACCATTTTTGGGAATTTTTGGGGGTCAAAGGCCTAACATAGGCCATTTTCGAAACTTAAGTTCCCTTTTTTTTTTTGCATAAGTTACAAACCAGGCATCAAAATTGTGTACCGTAAGTTTGAACATGTGTATTTTATTAGTGGTAAGGTTTTTGAATAGTTTTGACCATTTTTTGGGTATTTTGTGGGGTCAAAGGCCGAAAATGGGCCATTTTAGACACTTAGAACCCTTTTTTGGCTTAAGTTGCAAAATGGATATTTAAATTGTGTTTTGTAATTTTGATCATGTGTATTTAATTAGTTTAGAGGTGTGTTAACTCATTTGGTGGTGGTTTGACCATTTTCAAGCATTTTGGGGGGGTAAAGAAGCAAGAGGGGTTGTTTCGAAAACTTAAGTCTTTTTTTTTTTTTTTTGCATAAGTTACAAGCCAGACATCCGAATTGAATACCATAAGTTTGAGCACCTGTATTTTATTAGTTTTGAGGTGTGTGAATTATTTTGGTGGTGATTTGACCATTTTTGTGCTTTTTGGGAGGTCAAAGGCCCAAAAGGGGCAATTTTTAACACTTAAATCCCATTTTCTTGCACAAGTTGCGAACCGGGCATCCAAATTGTACTTTATAAGTTTAAGCATGTATATTTCATTAGTTTATAGGTGTGTGAAAACTTTAGTGGAGGTGTGTGAACAAATTTAGTGGAGGTTTGATCATTTTCGGTAATTTTGGGTGATCAAAGGCCCAAAATAGGCCATTTTTGACACTGAAGTCCTTTTTTTTAGATAAGTTGCAAACAGGGCAGCTAAACTGTGTTTTAAACACATATATTTCATTAGTTTTGATGTGTGTGAACTGGTTTTGTGGTGGTTTCACCATTTTCGGGCATTTTGGGCGATCAAAGGCTCAAAAAGGGCCATTTTTGGCACATAAGTCCCTTTTTTTTTTCCATAAGTTTCAAACTAGGAATCCTAATTGTGTTTTGAAAGTTTGAGAACATGTATTATATTAGTTTTGAGGTGCGTGAACATGTTTGGTGGAGATATGACCATTTTTGGGCAGTCAAAGATCCAAAAGGGGCCGTTTTAGATACTTAAGTCCCTTTTTTTGCATAAGTTACAAAATGGACATCTGAATTGTGTTTTGTAAGTTTAAGTACCTGTATTTCATTTTTTTAGAGGTGTGTGAACTTGTTTGGTGCTGGTTTGACCATTTTCAAGCAATTTGGGAGGTCAAAGGCCCAAAATGGGCCATTTTCGACCTAAGTCCCTTTTTTTTTTTTTTACATAAGTTGCAAACCAGGCATTTGAATTGTGTTTTGTAAGTTTTAGCATGTGTATTTCATTATTTTTGAGGTTTTTGAAATGGTTTGGTGGTAGTTTAACCATTTTCGAGTATTTTGGGCTGTTAAAGGCTCAAAAGGGGTCGTTTTCGACACTTAAAGTCCTTTTTTTTTTTACATCAGTTGAAAAACAAGCATCTGAATTGTATTTTGTAAGTTTTCGCATGTGAATTTCATTAGTGATGAGGTGTTTTCTCTATTTTGGTGGTGGTTTGACAATTTTCAAGAACATTGTGCGGTCAAAGTTTCAAGAAGGACTGTGTTTGACACTTAAGTCCTTTTTTCGCATAAGTTGCAAACCGGGCATCCAAATTGTGTATAGTAAGTTTGAACATGTGTATTATATTAGTGGCAAGGTGTGTTAACTAGTTTGGTGGTGTTTTCACTATTTTCGGGCATTTTGGGTCGGCGAATTGCCAGAAGGGGCTGTTTAGACACCAATGTCCATTTTTTTTTGTATAAGTTGCAAACCGGGTATCAAAATTGTGTATCGTAAGTTTGAGCATGTGTATTTTATTAGTTATGAGGTTTGTGAACTAGTTTGAAAATTTTTGGGCATTTTGGGGTATCAAAGACCTAAAAGGGGCCATTTTAGACACTTAAGTTCCTTTGTTTTTGCATAAGTTGCAAACCAGGAATCTGAATTATATACTGTAAGTTTGGGCATGTGTATTTTATTAGTTGTGAGGTGTGTGATCTATTTTGGTGGTGATTTGACCATTTTCGTGCTTGTTGGGTTGTCAAAGGCCCAAAAGGGGCTGTTTTGTAATCTTAAGTCCTTTTTTTTATGTAAGTTGCAAACCAGGCACCTAATTGTGTTTTGTAAGTTTGAGCATGTGTTACTCATAAGTTTAGAGGTGTGTGAACTGGTTTGGTGGTGGTTTGACTATTTTCGGTAATTTTGGGTGGTTAAAGGCCTAAAAGAGGCTGTTTTCAATACTTAAGTCTCTTTTCTTTTCTTTTTTTTGCATAAATTTCAAACTGGGCATCCGAATGGTGTACCTTAAGTTTGAGCACGTGTATTTCATTAGTTATGATTTGAGCTCATTTTAACCCTCTAAATGAATGCCAAACTCTGTGTTGAACTTCTAGAAAAAGATTAGAAACGAAAAAAGGTAGAATCTGTGTTAAAAAACACACAAAATAGGCCTGAAAGATTTAGGGTTTTGATCACTACAGTGATGTCTATGTGAAGAAAATGATGAATAGTGGCATTCACTTCACTGGTCGGGTCCTGACCACATTAAAATGAATCCTAATTGAACCTAAATGGCATCGTTTCAAAAAAGGCCAATGATGTCATAGTGACATCACATTGACGTAGTGAACCGGTTGGTTTCTATCCCTACAAGATCAGTTCACATGGGAAGTGACTGAACTGAACGGTTTAGGGTTAAATAGTTCCTAAAATTACATTTTGGCCCCTGAAGTTTATGAAAATTACAAAAATACCCTGAAAAATAATTAAAAATTATTTTTAAATTAAAAATTACTAAAATTCCCTTAAGCCAAAAATAGACCAAACGAAGGCCAATTAAAATGCAAGAAGAGTCTAACCCAATGTTTTTCGGCATTCTATACTCATTGGTGGAGTCCGATTTATGAAATTAGACCCCAAAAAATATGAACGAACAAACTGAGAAATTTCAATTATGTCCTAATGTATTAATTAAGCTGTCAATTGAACTGTGATGACTATAAAATACTTATCTTAGGATTTTTTGATGTTCCGGACCCAATGGTGGGGGTCCATTTTACGAAACGAATTTTAAAAATTTAGACGCATGAAATGTCATAATTACCATTATGCCCTTAATAATGTCGAAGCCAATTAAATGTCAGAGAAGGCCTATTTTGACTTTCTTTGCCATTCCAGACTTAATTATGAAGTCCATTTTAGTAAATGAAGTACCAAAAAATGGAACAGATGAAAGTATAAAATTATGAATATGCCCCTAGACTTAATATAAGTCATAGATAGGCAAATTAAGATAAATTGATTATCTTCGACATTCCGGACTTAACGATGATGTCCTTTTAAGGAAACTAAGACCTGTAATGGTATAAGACATAAAATGGTAAATGACCAAAATGTCCTAAAGGCTAAAGTAAAGCACATGATGAACTATGAAGTGTTGGAAACCCTAACTAAAGATCGTGAGGGAATCCTAAATAGTAAGATCAAGTTCAGAAAGAGAGTAAGATCACTAAGTAAGCAAAGAATTAAGCTAAGATGTGTATTGATGTAGTATCAATGCATTCTAAACCATGATTTAGGATCACCAACAAGGGAATAAGAATAAGTGAGGTGCCAAGGCAAGTAAAGTAAGAATTAAGGAAAGGACTGTGGACACTGGACTATAGGTGAGTAATCCTAGACTTTGAAGTGGATAATTTAACTCCATGACTTTTGAGATGTTTTAATTTAAAGTCCTTTTATTTACATGATTTATATTTAAAGCATGCTTCATGTTCTGTTTTGAAAGTGTTATTGTGAATTGCAAAACATGCTTATTTAAATGCCAAGCTATTTATACAACTTTTATTTCGAGCATGTCTATCTCTATTTATAAAGTTTTAATAAATATATTATTTTGAAAATGAATGTCTCTCAGTCAAACCATGTTTAAGTGCTCTTGAAAAGCATCTATTTGAAAAGTAAGGTTTTAAATGCTTTTTGTTTATGAATTGGTAATGCAATATAATTAGTGCATAAGCACTCATGTTTAGTGTTTCCTTCAGGACTCACTCTTGTAATGCCCGCAAGAAGGCTGGAAATATCTCGTATTTAGATCATGTATAATATACTGACCTCCTGTTAAGCTTAGAGTCCAGATCGATACGGATTCTCGTATAAAGTGAAAAGATGATAAGCTATGAAATGGAAGAAGGTTTTTAAATTGCCATTTTGACATAAAAGGGTATTTTATCCTCATAATTATGATAAAGGGTTTACCTTCGTGTTTAATGAAAAAGATTTAAAATCCTCATGTTTACTGTTGAGTTCGTAACCACAGCGGAAACGATTTCAAAAGTCTATTTGAATTTTTTTCTTTATATGAATTATACATTCATGAAAAGAGGGTTAAAATTACCTTATTCTTGATAATCTTGATTGTCGAAGAAGCTTTCTTGAAGAGATTGATGCAATCTTCCCTGTTCTTGATAATATTGATTGTTGAAGAAGCTTTCTTGAAGAGATTGATGCAATCTTCTTTCACTTACTCCTCTAGGTCTTTTCCTCTTTTCCCTCTATGCAGGCTGTAGACCAGAGAGGAGAGTGGGCTCCTCTTGTACTCTTTCGCAGGAAAATAATATATTAGCTTGTTGTGTACGACTATCCCCTTTAAATCATATATTTATAGGGCTTTGCAAAATTAAGATAAAAGTAGGGATCTAGGGTCCCACCAAATTAGCTCTAATTAGTTAATTAATTTTTAATTAAATCTTAATTAATTAATGACTAATTAATTCTAATTAATTCCACAAAATAATTAGAATTACACTTTAATTTGGTGAAATAGAGAAAACCCCATAATCACTAAATATATATAGGGGGCCCCTTTATTTGGATATCAATAATTAGGATTTGAGCTTATATACCGTCAAACTAATTCCTAATTATTTTTACAACTTAATTCATCAATTATTAATCACTATAAAATGGTCAACATCTCAATAAACAATTTATTGAAAAGATCGGATCCGAATTTTAGTGATTAATCAATTGAATTAATACATTAGCGATATCCTTATTTCTAATTTAGAGAATGTAGATTCCATCTTGAGAATATGTATTCCCACAGTTTAAACAATGATTTCCTAACATACCGATCTGTTGATCTAAGAGACTTCACTCATTGGTAACTCAAAGTCACCACCATTAAGAAATTGAGTTCACTATTCTCTCAAGATTAAGAGCTTATTGTGAATAATAATTATAAGAATCACATCAAAGATGATAGCTTTGTATGATGTGTTTCTTATAGTGATCCAGTTTAGTCTATTCCAAATACACCAATACAAACCTAGAGTCCACTACTTTAGTGGTTGAGATAAACCACCCTATCACATAGAGGTCAAGTGTATTAGAGTTTTTCAAACAAGATGCCCAATCTCATCAATGACTGCGAACAATTCTAGAATTACTTGATCATAAGTTCATATCTCCTGTACATAAATCTTATTTACATACATGAACTATTTTCAATAATAATTCAAGGACTAATCATCTCATGGTAGAAAATAACAACATCCACATGTATGATTATATGAAACTTAATAATAAATAATCACATTTATTAAATAATAACAAAATGTCTTGGATATGAGAGCATACATACTAACAAACTCCCACTTGCGTTCACATCCATATCACATTATACCTGACACCCATCCTATCACATGAACTTAAAAAGGATTAACAAAGTTATGCACAAAATGATCTCTTTAGTAAAATGATACCTCTGTTGTATGTGTTTCCAATTCTTGTGGTTCTTTAGCTCGTTGGATTAAGTTACAGCCCCATTATTATGATAACAAATGACTATAGGTAATTGTGTCAACAATTCAGTATTGTTTGACACTACCATCTGATAGTTCCACCACCAAGAGTAAACACATATCTTAAACTTAAATTTCTAAAGTCATAATCTAACACAATGTCCGAATCCGTGTATCCAACTGGAATGAGATCACCACCTCAATAAATTAACTTATAATCTTCAGCGTTTCTTAAGTACTTGAGCATATGTTTAATGGAAATATAATGGTTTGGTCTAGGATTAAATTGATATTAGCTAACCTTGCCCACTACAAAACATATATCTTATCCAGAGCAAAGCATAACCTACATAAGGCTTCCTATACCCGAAGTATAAGGAGCCGCCATCATGCATTCCTCTTCCTCACATGTCTTAGGATACTAATTCTCTGATAGAAGTACTCCATGCCAGAAAGGAAACATGCCTTTCTTGGAGTCTTGCATTGCAAACTTATCAAGAATTTTATCTATATATGCAACTTGAGTTAAGCCTAATATCCTATTTTCTGATCTCGCATAAGCTTAATCATAAGTATATGGCTAGCTTTTCCTAGGTCTTTCATATCAAACTGATTTGCTAACTAAATCTTAATTTTAGAGAGAACTCCTATATCATTCCTAATGAGTAGGATGTCATCCATATACATAACTAGGAATACCACCATGTTTCCTTAACAATTCTTATACACACAAGGTTCATTCAAATTTTAATCAAAACCAAAAAACTTGATTACTTGATTAAAATAGATGTTTTATCTTCTGGAAGCTTGCTTAAGTCTATAAATAGACATATACAACTTGCATACCATATGCATTTGGTCCTTAGCTATGAAACTATCTTTCATAACATTTTACCATTGTCCCGAATCTTTATCAGAGATAGTTTTATCATAGAAACTGTGATTTAAAACATATTCATCAGATACTAACTCTTCTAAGAACATGTACCTACTAGGAGGCCTGACAATTCTCCCACTGTGACGTAACTCTTGTGTAATAGAAGGTGTTGGAGTAGTGGTTTGAGAAATATTTTGTCTAATATCAGAAATATCTGCTTGAGGAACCAAACAGACATCTGATATCTCCTCCAAGGTGATCTCTCTCTTGGGCTTCTAGTCTATAATATAATCATCTTCCAGAAAGATAGTATTAGTGCTAATGAACACTTTTTGCTCTCTAGGATTATAAAATAGCCAACCCTTTGTTCCTTTAGTATAACCCATAAAATAACTTAATTCTGATCTTAGTTCTAATTTACCAATCTTTCCCTCCAGCACATAAGCTGGACACCCCCAGATCTGAAAGTAATTCAAACTTGGCTCTCGCCCAATCCAAAGATCCACTGGGGTCTTAGGGACAAACTTAGTTGGAACTTTGTTCAAAATATATACTATTGTTTCGAGTGCATATCCCTAGAGGAATATAGGTAAATCTGAATAACTCATCATTGATCTCACCATATCTAAAAGAGTCATGTTTCTTCTTTCAGCTACACCATTTTGCTGAGGCGTGCTAGGTGCAGATAATTGGGATAGAGTCCCATTATCTAACAAATACTACTTGAAGTCACTAGAGATATATTCTCCATCTTGATTTGATTGAAGTGATTTAATATTTTTGTTTAATTGTTCCTCTAATTCTACTATAAAGATCTGAAAAATCAAGATAAATTTTTCATTTTTATCGGTAGGATAGTATTCATGCACTATTTGCTAGTAGGGCACTATACATGCATCATTTAGACATAAGTCATGTTTAGAAGCATAATTTGAGTATTCCCTAGAAGGGAAATATTCTTATAATGCTAAAATAAAACTCTTGTGAGAATTTGAGCCTAATCAGAGGTAGTTGGAAAAATGGATCAAAAAGGGCATCCCAAGTGGCTCGAGTGGACTCGACCGCACCCGCCAACAAGCGAAAATAAAATTTTTGAAAAAATATCATTTAAAATAATTTTAAGAGCTTTGATTAATGCAGAATATCAAATTGAGGCATTTTAGGACGAGTTGTAGTGTAACGAGGTCTCACGACTCATTAAGGGCAAAAAGGTCTTTTCACCCCTTGACCCCTTTAGTATAAATAACACTCTTGGGATCTAAAATCTTTAGAAAATTCTGGAGAAGTTACAGCAATTCGTGCATGGAGAGAAATCATGAAGAAAACCTAGGTTTTTCAACTTTCTACCTTTCAAAACTCATCTATAGCCTTGGAATTTCACAACCCTTCCTTCTAGGAAGTTGTTCCCCACCACAAAGACTACAACCCTACCTATTGGTTCTGCTGTGAAGTGAGCACAACTCCCTAGGGTTGAGAAAAACCCTTCTAGGTATGATATTTTGCTAAGTAAATAATAGAGTTAAGTTTATGAGTGTTTTTATAAGTTGATTGTATGACTTATATGCTTACTTGTTATTAGAAAACCAGC
This sequence comes from Nyssa sinensis, assembly GCA_008638375.1. Taxonomy (NCBI): domain Eukaryota; kingdom Viridiplantae; phylum Streptophyta; class Magnoliopsida; order Cornales; family Nyssaceae; genus Nyssa; species Nyssa sinensis. The sequence continues at coordinate 12,833,766 of CM018052.1, read as the reverse complement.
TAGCATATAGTTACTTTGAAAACCTAGGGTTGGTACCTTGTGTACTTATGTATTCTTTGAGAATTTGGTGAAGTGATGAACATGTAACATGAATATATGTATAATTTATTGCATTCTAACTTATGTTCATGTAGACAAAGTCTTATAGTTTTAAAGTTATGGTTTGCTCAATGTATTGGTGTTTTGTATATTTGTGTAATCTTTGAGAATTTGGTGAAATGTGAATATGTAACATGATTATATGTATAATTGATTGGATTATATGCCATGTTCATATAAACAAAATTTTGTGGTTTAAAAGTTATAGTTTGTTTTATGTATGATGCATTATTTAAGGCACACTCCATGGGTTTGATAAATGTCTCATTGAAATTGCATAGAAAAATCAAGGCATATTGACATATTGTGAATCTTTGGGAACATGGCGTGTGTTGAGCACTTTGGTGCTATGCATTATGAGAGTGTAGATCCTGTGGTGAAAAACCCAAAATTGGCCATGGTACTCGCGTTCCAACGGGGACGGACCATGAAGCGAGACATACAATTGGTACTTGCGTTCCAACGAGGAAGGACCGTGAAGCGAGACATGGGTGTAGCATAGAGTTGCATGTGTATGTCATGCATATTGCCATTGCATTACATTGCATTGATAAATTGGAAGGCATATAGCTTACAAATGTTCACTTTGCACATACCACGCCTTACCTTTGTTCTTTATATTAGTATTATGTCATATAAGACGTCATGCTTACCCTATATGGGATTACATATTATAGATGAGACTCTCGGCACATGAGACTTGATGAAGTCTTGAAGCATGGAAGGGGAAATGGACCTTGAAGAACATTTGGCCCTTGGGGCATAGTTTTGGTTGTATAAGGCCATAAGCCCTAAGACATATGTATTAACAAATTTTGTATAGCATTGAAACAATGGGTAAGGCCCCAAATTTGTAGAGAGAATGGAGCTCATGACACTTAGCTTCAAGTATATAAATATATATATATATATATATGTGGTGGATGTATGTTTTAAATTATATATGAATGGCTTTGTTGTTTAAATTATGTACGAATGGTTTAGTTGGGTAAAAGGATGCAGTTTGGTAGTTAGTTTAAGAGTGGGGATTATGTTATAAAATATTAAGTGGAAAATGCTTAGAAAATAAAGGAGACCATGTCAAAATTTTGTGAATTAAAAAGAGTTGTTAGGTGTGTAAAATACCCCATATATAAGGAAGAGTGCCAAAAAAGGGGGTTAAAAACCTTGAAGAAGTAGGTTAAAAATTAAAAAAGTTAGCTTGCAGCACTTTGGAAAAAAATTTAGAAAAGGAGAAAATAGGTTGCAATAATTACATTGTAGCTACAAGAACAACAGCCTACAGTAGCTAGCGTGCGTGCCTGCAGTGTTCCTAGCTCGCCCATGCCGCGTGTCCCGTGTGCCCAACTCACCCACGCCATGCACCTGTGCTTTACGCTCCTGCGCCCTGTGTGCCCATCCTCTTGCACCCTTGCCACCAGCCCTTGGCCACTTGCCTTGGGCCATGTTTGGCCAACCCCTAGGCCATGTTAGCCAATCACCTTAGGCCATGTTTGGCCAATCCCTAGGCTATGTTTGGCCACCCTTTTGGGCCATGTTTGGCCACTACTTAGGGAAATATTTGACCTTTACTTAGACCATATTGGGCTACCAACCTTGACCATTCTTTGTCATCATTTTAGGCTATGCTCAACAACCATTTGGACCATGCTTGGTCACCACTTTGGAGTTAGGTTATGAAAGCACCTATGCTATGTGTAGCCTACACTTTAAGCCATTATAAGACATGATCTTGGAGATTAATGAGTAAAATCCAATTAAAAACATTTACATTAATTTAATTCTTTTATTTTATTATTCTCATTCACACCTCAGGTTTATGAAAATTCGGGGCGTGACATCTGCCCCGAAGCTCTTTGAACTTTCAAAATTTTTTGACTTATGGTGTAACATATAGACATAACCATATCTTGAGTAGTCATCAATAAAGGTGACGAAATACTCATATCTTCCTCTAACCCTAACATACAGGGTTCCACATACATCAGTATGAACTAACTTTAATAATTCTTCGGCTTTGTTCCCTTTTAATGAAAAAGGGTCTGTTGGTCAATTTTCCTTCTAAATAGGATACGCAAACTAGCAATGGTTCAATAACCAAGGAAGATAAGGTAGCTTCCTTTACTAGTCTATTAATCCTATATAGATTAATATAACCCAGCCTCAAATGCCAAAGATAAGTTGAATTAGTAGAAGAAAGTTTTCTTTTAAGTGTCATGTTCTTTGAATAATTTTTCTCAGTGTCATGTATCTCATACATTCACTATAGCAACCTTTGACTCTTTCCCCAAGTGTAAGATAATCTCAGCATCACTTAGCTTCCCAGTCTCCTAAAATTCCTACAACGACATTTGTGATTAATTGTACCAGAGTTAACATACCAGGAATTTGTAGTACTTACTATGTAGCTTGCTTCCATAAATAGTGACTCGATTACACTTTAATTCCTCCTATTGTTTAGATAATCATGATAATTCCACTTTTAGTGCCCTACAAGCCCATAATGGAAATATTTTCCTTTGGGCTTGGGATTTTCCCTTTTATTTCCTTTGCTTATACCCCTTTTAGCATCCATATTTCCTTTAGAGTTTTTGGGTTCTTTTTCTTATTCCCCTCACCCTTTCCTTTAGGATTAGGCTTGGAAGAAGAACCCTCAGCCACATAAGCACTATGATGGTTATTGAAAACACCCTTTGTTGCCTATAAAAAGCTAAGAAGCTTAGCTAAATTCAAATTCATTTTATTCATATTGTAATTAAGTTTAAACTGATTAAAAGAGTCAAACAATGACTCAATGATAATATCAACCTGGGACTCAACATCAATTTCAGCCCCTAGAACGTCCAGTACATTTAAAAATGTTATTACTTTTAAAATAAGTTATCTTACTTGAGTTCCTTCTACCATTTTAGTGTTCATGTGAGCATTCATGGCAGTCTACCTACCAGAATGCCCCTAATCCCCAAACATCTCATTGAGGTTAAGGATCATATCCTTAGCACTTTGGAAAGTTTGATATTGATGCTATAACAAACTAGACATCGAAGCTAGAGTATAGCATCGTGCCACCTCATCAGCCTTGACCCACCCATCATAGGTGTTATTGTCTTCTTAGGGTGTATTAGCACCTAGAAGGTCTGGACAATCCGTAGTGAGCACATAGTTGTACCCTTCAATTATGAGTATAATATCTAAGTTCTTTTCCAGTTCACTTAATTTAGACCAAGTCAACTTGTTTTCTTTTAGGATGATAGCAAGTAGATTAAATAGACATCTAAGAATCATGTATAGTCATACATTAACATGGATGCAAAATAAACAATAAATAACTTTTGTTTTCATAAACATATAGTAGTATCCTCAAGCCACTATAAATGAATGCATTGGAACCTAACCTGATAAATAACATGCTCTATAGGGATGACGATGCAATTTATATAATTAGGAGGACCATCATATCCTATATGATCTTATTATCTAGACATCTAATGTCAAATAAAATCATAGCTTCCAATATCCTTTAGTCTTCAAAAGAAAACGACGAACTCTGTGTGGAGAATACCATTCGCTCTTGATCAAGTATATACCATCATATCGAATTAAAATACAACCATTATGAGTAGTGTCTTTATGGGGAAATCACTCACACATCGTCTCTTCCATTTCTATCCTAAGAGGTCCATACTTGTAGCCAACAAAAATAAGCACCCTTCCTATGGAGGCCACTCAAAGATAACACAAGGTGCCTACTTTTGTCTTACTATGTACCAATAATGGAAGACCATAGGACCTTTCATAAAGGATCCCTCTCCCACTTGATTTTATAAATTGAGGATCTTATTATACATCTCATTATAATTAAATATTTCATTATTAATAATAATGACATTACACATCTCATGTATATAAGTAATAATCTCATTACGTATCTCATGCATAAACAAATATCTCATGTATTAATAACAATCCAAATATGCTTCAATTTAAATAAAAATTTAAATGAATGTTATTAATGAAGGAAATACATAACAAACACAAACGGTGTTCAACTTGGTTACCTCTTTAGATCAAGAACAACGGAAGTAGAAGAGGCGACTTGTATTATGAGCTTTCTTGGAACACCACGAAGATCCTTGGAATGTTGCAAGAGATCCCCATCGTAAAAAATACAACGACTACAAGATCGAGTCGCCTATAGATTTCCATGATCCAAGACCAAGGGTACTATGATAGTCACCCAAGAAGAATCTCAAAGAAAGCGTCACTCAAAACCTTACGTGATAATTTGGGAGACTACACATGGATGAATTCATTACGCTTAACCAATGCATATTTATTTATATCCTATGACCATAACTGATGGGATAACCGCAAGACTTACATGATAATATCTAAGCCGGTCAAACCAATTAGAATGTATAAGAGTTTTAACCACTTATAAACTCTTATCATAATTATTACGATCCACACAAACCTTCTGGATGCCAAACGAACTCAAGTCCACATGACCTAATGTCCAACATCTCTCACTCATCTAAATAAGTTGAGTACTAAGCTCTCTGCATCACCTCCTACATACAAGAAATGGATCGTGCGACTAGACAAGAAGGATTAGGGTAGGAGTACTATATTAAGCTACCATCAAACTAACATAGTACCTTACTACAAACACATAACTGATCTCATCTATACCCCAGACTCTTTTGTTACACTAGATTGAGCATCTGTTACCCCTCACTAGAAGTAATCTTATCATGATGCATGGACCATCTAATCTGTATTATACTCATGATCATGTTGATAGACACAAAAACCAACATGATCGCTCGGGCAATGAGTCACAACACAATAGTGTATTACAGAACCGTTTTCCCTAGCTACTCACGTTAATCCAATCGAGCTCAATTGTTTCCCTATACATGCCTCGCCGGACCGTATCAATCATAGTCCTTTAGCAACATGCTAAAGTAGCAACATCAAACTCTTTCTTCATAACGTAGTCCTAGGTCACAAAGGGCACAGTAGAACTCAAAAAGGCTCCTAGAGCTCACACAGTGACGAAACATGGATACATTCATTCACTCTTTTTTTTAAAGGTCACGTCAATAGCACATACAATAGATAATGTATGCTATGACAGAGTTCCTACTTAATTGGGCATGTCAAACCCAGTCTCAAAAGTATATAATGCCATACGAATTTTAGTCTAGTCGCTATTTAGCTCCTATTGCAATCTCAGTGCCCTCCATCATTATTTCAATGCCTAAGCTGAACATTCCAACCTAGTCGCTCTCCTAGCGCCTCTCTAAAAGTTTGCATTCGGCTTTCTTCAAGTTACATGATGTGTGTGGTCAACCTTCATGTTCGATTCTTTAAAAGAATCTCATATTGACCCTCATTGTCAAGGCGACATATATGATAAAGATGAATTCTCCCTCCAGCCAAGAATTCAATGTCTCATCTGGCTCGCTATCTAAGCGCTAGGGCGATTGTTTGTGTGAGAGACCCAATCAAAATTTGTTAACATCTTTTATGTATGCTCACAACATAAAAAAATCATCCTAATATGAACATAAAATCATATAATGATGAAATAATGTCACACGGTGTCCGATACATCAAATCCAAAATAAACCCAATCATTGAACGCAATATGTAAAACATCACTAAGCATGGGCTTAGGACAACCTCCCTTTGCGCAACTCTATCTCAAACATGTGTAGTGAAAAATAATGCCAATATGTTTGGTTCTCCCATCACCACTATCGGTGTACTAGCCCATTAACGAGCCTAAGCTTCTAACCTAGTCGCGAGTTTGCGCAGTTTTGTCCTTGTGGACCATAAGTCCAAAAGACACCCCAAAAGGGAAAGGCATCGCCTGCACTTATATCCCTCAAGCTTGTAAAGCTTATTAAAAATGTGGAATAAAGTTGCAATGAACACAATACTTATATTTGCTAGAGCTGTCATATAATCATAGCTGATGAACATATCATCCTGCTCACACGGTGCTATTAAGATCTCCATAATCAAACTACTGCCTCAATTGTGACGACCAACCATGTATTTTTTACATCACTTAGTTATCAAAGAAATCAATTAACTACAGTTCAATGAGAAAACACTAATTTGCTCTTATAGTTTGACCATCTAAACAAGCAAAGCTCTATGCTGCTTTAATTTTTTGACAATCCATATGAGTAAAGTCCTAAGCTACTATAATAATTTGATAGGAGCAAAGCACTAAGCTATTCTAATAATTTGACAATCCATATGAGCAAAACACTAAAATGCTCTAATAATTTGATAGGAACAAAGCACTAAGATGCTATAATGATTTGACCATCAATAAGAGCTGTAAAAATAATCAAGTACACATCCCAGTGTACTTCAGAATCTCAACTGCAGTCAAATAGGAAATTCCACAAAAATATCTCTTTCCATACTAATCCAATTGCAATGATCAAAACTATAGTATGCCAATATCAATCTGTCAATAAGTTAGGACCGTGCTAACAAGATCCCCTATAGATTTCTCAGGACAAAATAAGAAATACCTCAAGGCAATCTTCGTGGAACTTAAATCCAAGCATAGTCTACTTCACATATGTCCTCCTCAATACAGGACAACCACTTCCAAGTGGTGACAACTGATTCCATATATGTTAGCAATCACACAAAAGATCAAAATGCTTTCTTTGGACTGTTCGTTGCTTCCTTAATCATCATGAAGCCAATTGCTCGATGAAATCTAAGGTTCCACTAACTTGACAATTGCTTTTGGTCACAAGCAAACAATTGAGCAAGCAGACTTTGTGCTCTTTCTTCATTAACCTTAAAGTCCAAAATTGCATAGACAATTACTTCAAGTCACAAATGAAAAATTGAGCAAACATACTTTGCGCTCTTTGTTCATTGCTTTTAAAGCCTAAAACTTGATTCACGAAGAATTATCGTCTAATTCTCCACAGAAGAGATAATCTCTAAGTCCATCTAGAAAGTTTCTAAGATCCAACATGTGCGACAATCATTGGAATAAGATAGATGGAGATAATTCTCACCACTAGGGAGAATCTTTCTCTTCATAGTTAATATCCCCTTTGCAATAGGTCATTTTAAAAAAAGATAGGGCATAATTAATAATTAATCAATCCTACACAAAAGAAGATCAACCATTCTCAAAGTTTGATTCTTTGCTAATTTAGCTCAACTTATCACTCATAGCAACCATCCTTACACTATTAAAATAGAAAACTTTTGCCTTTACATAAGAAGCAATATTCACTTAAACATGTGGAGCAATAGCTAAAACTCATCCCTTTAATCTCATAAAAATGATGAGAAAAGATTTTACATTTGCTTCTACATAACTAAGGATCTTAAGAATCTTCCTTTAGTGGTACAATCTCAACTAATGGTACACTCTCACTAGGCGGCAAGTCACTCCTATTAACCAAAACATCATCGGCGATTACAAAATGAGATATCAATTTTTCACCCTCGTCGAGAGATGGTGTGACTTCCATAGATTCTATTAACCCACAAAGGTAAAGATCATTTAAAGTTTTCTCATTGCGCAACTTAATTTAGTTATTCCTTAACTTAGGGTGTTCAATTAAGAATCTAATGGCTCTTTAAACTTTCAAAAAGAATATTTTAAAAACCTAACATTTTTAAAACTTAGGGCCAAGTTTTCAAAAAAATAATAAATAATGTGAACAAATCACATAAACCCCAAAAGGTGATAGGCACTCCAAATTAGGCTTGTCACCAGTCTCAATCTTAAAGGAATTAACTATAAGGGCACTTGGTTAAAGATATAGGCCACACAAAACATATTTGTGCCATCATCGACCTAACTGCATTTAACGAAATCCAATTTCCTCATTTTTCTCACTTAATTGTCTTGAAGTAATCAAACAAGTACTCTCGCTTACAATTAGTGTGAAGAATTTTAGAATTCTTCATTTTCGACACTCAACCTTTTGAAAAATTCTTAAAGCAATTAATACTTATAGCAATGCTCAAAGCAAATAATGCTTAAGTTAGGTGAGCAATCATTGCGCGAGTAACAAAGTAAGAAAACAAAAGGTTTTATTACGTGCCCAATTTTCATAACATCATGAGTTCACATATGATATTAGGATTGAGTGTAGTGGATAAGGAGCCAATCTACCTTACAAATAAGTTTTCTTACAGACTTTTCCAATCAAATAGGGTTTACACATTGATGGACTGATTTGTACGAGTAACCCCAACAAGTCTTCTCAAGCTAATCAAGCCATCCAATCTAGTTCAATTTGTCCATGTTATTGTTAAAAAAATAACATCATGTACAACCATAAAAAGATAAGTCCAAAATTATCAAATAATCCAATGTGATAGAGCTACTATCATACTCATATAATAAAGTTGCTTCTAACATGGGGTAGATCAAACTAATCAATCTACATTAAACTAATATTTCACAAAGAATAAATAGTTCTATTCAATCCCAAAGACTGAAAATTAAAGTTGAGAAAATGATAAAAATCGATTGGGCAAGAGGTGGACTAAAGGACTAGTCAAACACCAATATCCAATTATTTTATCAGAAGGCCATATGTTGCTCAAAGAAATTAATCAGCTCACCTCTGTGGCAATTAGTTCTTATGCTACCACTTGTGCACAATGTACAAAACATTATGAGCGTTTGTAAAGTCACGCCATTTTATGCCTCTTACTCAATCTTTTCTCTATTTTGAATAAAATTGTCAACTTTGACTCAATACCCTTACGAGAAAAATGACTCATTTTTTTCCTAATAGCAGCTCATTCTTTAAGGTATCTATTTATCAATTTTGCATGTCCCTATGGCACTTGACTTTCTCTCCTAGGCAAGTTTCTCAGCCCCACCCTACTTAACAACTTTTTCTTGTTTTTAAGCATAGGCCTAAAAGTCTTGTTTGGCCCACCCTAGACAACAAGGTTAGTTTAGAAGTTCACATCTTAGTGCTCTACCTTTTGTCTTAAGATGATGCAATATTTTAAAAAATATTTTTATTTAAGTAGTGTCATGTTGGGATTTAAAAAACATTTTAAATAAGAGTCAAGGAACTATTTGGCCAGAATTTGCTGCTCATCAAATGCAAGTCTATATTTGTCATGGGACAAATCCAAACAAATTTTCAATCAGATTTATGTATATTCTGCTCTGTATAATTAAGCGCATTCAACAACTTAATTAATTACTACAGGCTTCCATGTCTTAAGGTAATAATGAAATGTCTACACATATGCTATATGTGTGATGTGGTCATTCTAAGCATTATGTTGGTCAGGTCGGCATTCATATTTATTGAGGCTATTTCACTACTATCATAGAGTGCAATGTGACATTTAAGCATACATTCATCATATTATTCTGATTCTTGGACTGTTTGGGAGAGGCTTTGTGTTTCATCCCTATAATAGATCATGTCTTTTTTTATTTTAGCCAAAATTTGGAGTAATTCATCCTCATCCGCATTGACAAGGTGCAGTGATTGACTTGATTTTGATGCCATGGTTTTCGGGCTCAACTAAGGGAATAAGAACTGCAATGGAGTAGGAAATCCCAATAATTTTTTGATCACCAAATGAGTGCAAAGGAGTTTGAATCCAAGCTAATAGTCCAAAGAGTTTTTGATTTCAAAACTTTAAGTAGGAAAAGATCCAATCTAAATGGAAAAGAATATCATTTCTTAGAAAATGAAGCATGCACTTTTTTTTTTTGAATTTTGAAGTCTAAATTTTAAATTTTTTAATTTTTTTTTTTTTCAAAAAAAGTAGGGGCATAATGCCTAGGCAGCCCCTAAGTCCTAAGAGAATGGAAAGATTTTTTTTGAATGAGGAAAGCAATCCTAAATGTTAGGATGATGCAATCCCAATGGAATTGATTAGGCCTTAACAAAGAGGTCAAGATGAACCTTGATTGATGAGATGAAGATCCTAAAAGAAGGTAACTCTTGAAAAGGAATTGAAAATCTATTTCAAGTGGTTGGCATGATAGGAAGAATTGAGAGGGGGCACAAATTGGAGCTCGACTTGATTACTAAGATGACTAAAGAATTCGGTTTATAAACTCTCGGAAGTCATAACTAGCCCCTAAATTTTGGTATAATGAGAGATTTGAATGAAAGTCATTTATAGATTTTGAGGGAAAGGTTCCCAAAAGATTGGGAAAATATTTGAAATTGATCCGAACCTTTACTAGGGCCAAACTTGATTAGAAATTGAGTTGATTTATGTGATGAGAATAAACCCAAAAAGTTCCCTTTTGAAAGTCATTTTGTTGGCCTCAGCTAGTCTGTTTCTAAGCCAATTGTGGGTACTTGCTTTCGGAAAACACCTATGTTATTTAACTTGTTTGGTGTTAAGGAAAATCCAGGAAAGTTTCATTTGTAACCCCGTTGCAGCTTGCAAAATTATTTTTTTAAAGAAAAAAATTAGAGTTTTTTGGAAAAATTTAGAAAATTAGACAAAACTTTATAGAGCGAAGGACTAGCACTCCGTGTGCCGATTAGCACACAGAGGCTTTTAACCTCTATGTTGATCGGCCAATAGAGAGGGGTAATTTTTTTTGAATTTTTGGATTTTTTTAACTTCGCGAATTTGGGCGAAAAAGTCTGTGTGTGTCTTACCAAAACTGGGTTTGAAGTCCTAAATCATGAATCTATGGCTGATTATATGCACGACGCTTCGATTGGGTAAAGGTTTCAAGGTTTCCCTTCTAACAGAACGTGTCATATACCTCCCACAATCACTAGATTGTAATGACTATGGTTAATTGGTACCGCATCACCTTTTTGCATACCATCTCAAGGCCACTAGAGTGTAGTGTCCCTCGTTAAGCGATATTTGATCAAGGAGTGGAGGGTTTTCACTGAAGACACCTGTCAAGCTGAATGAGCTTATAGGGTGAGGGCTACTAATTGTCTGAGGTTTAGAGTGTATGTAATGCAACTGTAAATGTTATGGAGTGAAGACTGTGCAAGGTATTTAGATTTTAGTCCATTTTTATCCATCCATCCATACATTCAAGCATGCATCCATACATCTATTTATCCATCATACAACATAAAATAAATGAATATATAGCAAGTAAACAAAATAGCCTTGAAGTGAATACTTTACTGAGTCTAGCCCTTTTGACTCCCAATTGGAGTCACCACTGTGAGTGCCAAGACCGAAAAAAAATGGATGAGTGTTAATCCCATTTTATGGATTTAGAGGGATCCCGGTTGTCTCCTTCCCAAAATATGGGAAAGAACACCTCTTATGGGAGACTTGAAATTGAGAAGTCGCCAGCTTATTTTTGGGTAAGAAACAAGCAAACCCATTACAACATAAGATAATTAAAAGAAAACTGAAAAGAAATGAAAGAATTAAAATTTACATTTCCTTGTCTCCTAATTACATTCCAAAGATCCCTTGACATGGAACAAATAAAATAAGGCACTAAAATATAGTGAAAACCAAAGAAAACATGGATCTGGGAGCTAAGGTACGGAATAGGAAGGTGTTAGGCACCCATCCGCCCGATCCGAGTGGATCGGCCTCAAATATTCACTTGTAAGGCTATTTTTTCATGAGAAAATTGAAAAGAGAAATATGAGTCTGGAAAAGAAAAATAATAAAAGATCTAATGAAAAGAAATAAAAAGTAGAACAATAAATATAGGAAATAAATCTGACTCGGGCCCGAATGCTTTTTACCTATTCGTTCAAAAGAACGGAATCAGAGTCACATAGTTCACCGATTTACCTTCTTTTATCAAGAGTGATAAAAGAGAAGAGATCAACCGGATCTAAAGAAAAAGAAAGTATTAAGGGTTTGAGAGTGTACCTTATTCAGTCGTGGTAGTCGGGTAGATCTTCGACTTGTTCTTCGGTTCGAAAAGTGTCATTTTTACTGGCTTTGCGGATAAAGGCTATCACTTAGACAAGGCTTCGGCCTCAAGAGAGGGACGGTTCTTGTAGAGAGACCCTAGAATTAACCTAACAGCATAAAGCTATGGAAATCATCTTCCCTTCGTATATTTTCATGTCCTTGAAACTGATGGCCTAGGGGCTCTATTTATAAGAAAATATAGAGATTTGATCTAAGGGTCTAGGATGAAACCCTAAAATGGAGGGCTAGGATCATGTCTTGAGTGATAATTATCTAATTGAATAAATGGAAAATTAAATAATAATGATTATCCTAACTAAATGAATTAATTAATAATTATGAAAATGTATGAACCAATAGAATTGGTGTCTACATGTAAGAGCCAATAAGATAACAGAGAAATAGAATTTAAATAGAAAATAAACTATAAAATTAAAATGTCTAGTTTCAATGTATCTCCATTTAAGGAAATATCAAGCAACTAGATTTATGTAAACTCTAAAAGTGGAGAGTCCTAATTAAGCCTAAGTATACTATTATCACTCAAGATTACCAAATTGCTCCCAATTTCGTAGAGAATATCTAGATTGTCACAAAATATGTGAAAAGACCAAATTAGCCCCAATTGGTCACCAAAGGGCTAAAATTACCAAATTACCCCCACGTGGGTAAAATGATATAGAAATTACGAAAATGCCATTAAAGTAACTAGGATGTCCTACTGAGGATAAGATTGTGCCAAAATTATCAAAATGCCCTTAGTATGTGAAAAGGTGCCAAAATTACCGAAACACCCTTCAATGGGCAGAAAAGTCCTAACGGGAGTGAGACTTTTTCAGGGAAAGTCCTATTTGGGTTGGGACTCTCGCAGGATAGTAGTAACAAGAGCGAGACTTTATTGGGAAGAGTCTTACTTAGACTAGGACTTTGACAAGAGAGTCTTAACGAGAGTGAGACTCTATTGGAAAGAGTCCTACTTAGATTGAGACTCTGGCAAAAGAGTTTTAATGGGATTAGGACTCTATTAGAAGGAGTCCTAATGGAACAAAGACTAGCAGGAGAGTCCTAGCAGGAATAAGACTCTATCAGGAGAAGTCCTAATGGAACTAGGACTCTCGTAAGAGATTCCTAATGGGAATAGGACTCTATCAAGAGGAGTTCTACTTGGATTAGGACTCCGGCATGAGAATCCTAATAGGAATAGGAATTTGTTAGGAGGAATCCTAATGAAATTAGGATTCTGGCAAGAGAGTCTTAAGGAGAATAGGACTCTATCAAGATAAGTCCTAATGGAACTGGGACTCTGTTAGGAAGAGTCCCACTAGAAGTAGATTTCTTGGTATAACTACTGAATTGCTACCACTTAATCAAGAGTCACAAAATGAGGTGTCTATAGAGCGTATGTAGTGTAAATGTAATGTAAGAAAGTGATGTGTGAGCAAAGTATTCAGATTTTAGTCTTTTTTCATTCATCCATTCATACATTCAAGCGTAGATCCATAAATCCGTTCATCCATCATAAAGCATAAAAACAAATGAACATAAAGCAAGTAAACAAAATAGCCTTAAAATCAATATTTTGTCGAGTTTAGCTTTCTTTAGTCCCTAGTGGAGTCGCCACTATGGGTGTTAGCACCGAAAAAAAGGGAAAAAACGTGTGTTATCTTTTTTATAGATTTAGAGGGATCTCGGTTGTCTCCTTCCCTAAAGGTGGGAAGGAATGCCGTTTATAGGAGACTTAAGATTGAGGAGCTGCTAGCTTGTTTTTGAGTAAAAACAAACAAACTCGTTACAGATTGAACAATACATATAAAGGAAAACTGAAAGGAATGAAAAATAAATTACATTGCCATGATTCCTAAATACATACTAAAGATCCGTTGACATGGATAAAAACAAAAATAAAGCAGTAAAAAATATAACCACTAGAGAAACGGATTCGGAGGCTAAAGTACGGAGTGAGAAGGTATTAGGCACCCATCCCGCTCGATCCGAATGGATCGGCCTCAAAAATTCAATTGCAAGGCTATTTTGTTATGAGAAAATTGAAAAAAAAAATGAGTATGGAAGAAATAAATAATAAAGAATCTAGTGTAAAGAAGTAAAAACAGAACAGAAAAGATAGGAAATAAATTTGACTCGGGTCCGTAGGCTTCCTATGTATCTGTTTAGAAAATGAAATCAGAATCATGTAGTTCTCCGGTTTACCCTCTATTATCAAGAGTGATAAAAGAGATGACATCAACCAGATCTAAAGAAAAAGAAATAATTAAGGGTTTGAGAGCGTGTCTTCTTCAGTCGTGGTACTCGAGCAGCACTTTGACTAGGAAAGTCTGGATTGGAGGCTTTTGTTGGGAAGATCTCCAGTTTGTTCTTTGTCACGGCCCGAATTTCCGACCGAAACTCGGGGACGCGACTGAAGGAAAGGAAATAAGAAAATAAATAGACGAATAAATAAATAAATAACAATTTAACTAATTTAGATACAAGCCTACATACATTCCTGTTTTAAAAAAATTTCGGCAGAACCTCCTTTGTTTTTCGAGCCTTTTTCCCCCTTGATAATCACAATACATCATATATATACAAACACATCACAATCCATCCTCACTCGATGGCCACAATCTTATCAAAGTTAAATATACATCGCCTAATTATACAACCGAAAATATACAACCATGATACAATATATATATCATTGGGCTTAAGCCCGTACATCACAAAACACGCCTCTCGGGCCAAATATCCATCTACAGTCAAGTCTCCTCCACTCAGCTAGACTTCCTCAAATCTCAGGTATTGGGAGTGTCATCTGAAATATGGTTCCCACGAATGGGTCAGCTCAACTGCTGGTATGGTACAATACTAATGCAAGGAACAAAATTAAGACGTGGCATGTGCAAGTGTATATGTATATCTACATGCCTCTCTAATCATTCATATGATGTGATGGCAATTTATATAATGCATCCATACAAAATCAATATCACATTCATGAATTTCTACAATGCGATGTCAATATGCGTGACGCACACATGCAACTCTATGTCACCCATGTCCCACTTCACGGTCCGCCCCCGTCAGCCCGTAGGTACTGATGTTGGCCAGAATTTGGGTTTTTCACCACAGGACCTACGCCCTCATAATGCATAGCACCTCGTGCTAACCTACACTATGCTTTCAAGGAATCACACTATGCCAATATGCCATGATTTCATCATGCAATAGTACAGTTCAAATGAAACATCACTTTCATAAGCATATGCAACATGCTTTAAATAATGCATCACAATTAAGATCAATAATAGCATTTAAATCACAAGACTTCATCCACACATCTACGTGTCATGCTTGATCAATCTCAACACTTACGCAAATCCACATGTCACAATATCAACAATCCTTCTAAAACATAAATCACATATGATGACAACTCAAGAAGTAAATCACAATTCCCAAATAAGCTTAAAGAACATGGAAACATATAAACAATCAACTCAAAGAAGCAATAATTCCTATGTGATCTTCTATCAGCAGATAAGCACAAGAATCATTCAAGTAATATGCACATCAATCCTAATTTAATCCTATTCCTTACTTAGCAAAGTACCATACCTGATCAGGTTATCTCAACCCTAAGAAGCCGTGTCCACTACGTAGTCTAATTAACTGATGGATAGCTCAGTCCTTGCACCTGCTCCTTTCCGTCCAGTGTTCCTTTGACTGACTGCAGTCAAGTGTCACAAGTGGCGCTCAACACTCATTTGAACCCCCGTTACAGGTGCTGCTGCAACTGCTTCTACAACTCTCCTATAACTGTTCAAAAATTGCAACGCAGCCACTATTCTATTCCATCCATTTCTGCCACACCGTTGCATCACACATACACAAATATATTTACAAAAATTCCTGCTACAACGCTGTCATCACAACACACACACATATACATACAACCAACACAATCCATTCTCCTGTTCCACGCTGCTACACCTACTGCCAAACTCCATTCCAGGACTCATCTCCACTGCAGCCATCATCGATGCACCACACTGCAGCCATCATCCACCTATTCTCAATTGGAAACGGCAATAGATGAAACCCCCAGACCAACATCACTACCAACATCAAATCGCGCCATCCACACGCAAATACATGCCACAAACTGCGACATCCACACACCCAATTCCGAGCCACAACAGTCATCGTTCACCAACTACACACACAACTCATCTTGAACTTGAATAAATCTGTGAATGAGCCAATAACCCAAAAACTAAAAAGAGAATCACCTGTTGCACCGCTACTGCCACTACCGCTGCCTCTGTTAATTTCACGATACCCAAATCGAATTCAACCACTTCCCTGCAACCAATCCTCATTTTTAACAACAGAGACAGCCTGAACCTAAGATGGGGCAGAGCAGCAATGGAGAGAACCTGTTTCCACTTCAAGATCATCCAATAAAATCGCAACCCACACAACTGCCAAATGATTGTTGCCCAAACCTGGAACCTCCTCTGCACCACATAAGGTCCAACGATCACCTTCAAACACGGCCGGATCACAAATCTGACCTGCTCACTCTCCTGCTCTGTGTCAAACCCAAACAGCCACACACACAAAATCGCAACGCAAATCCCATTTTGTGAAGCCCCATATACAGATACATATATATATATATATATCTACACACAAGCTTCACAACACAATAATTATATATATATATATATATATGTATCTCTGTGCTGCTACCGGATTCGAACAACCCAACGAGTGGTACGGCAAGGCAATCCGGTTGTGAGATCGGCAAGAAATTCTCGACCTGAACCCTCTAGATCTCTCGCTCTCTAGATCTCTCGAGAGTCACTTCTCCCTCTGCCGACCATCGCCCCTCTTCTTCTTTCTCTCTTTTTCTCTTTTCTCTCTCTCTCTCTGTATATCCCCTCTTTCATTTTTCTCTTCCCACCGACTTAGAGACAACCCACTCTTAACACACACCACACATTACACACTACATATCCCAAGGCTGCCGACACCCACTTAATATCTTTTTTTTTTTTTTACCTTACCATATTAAAAATTTATAAATATTTTATTCCACAAAATAATAGAAAATTCCAGTAAATTTGCTATAAAGTCGAGGCTCAATTTAATTATTTATTTACCAATATTAGGTCTCGTTCGGGTCCCATATTCTATTCTTATAATTAATGATTCGTATCAATCCCATGGATTTATCCTGGCACTTGGTTAACCGATTTAAATATTTTATTTTATTTTTTTCAATTCTCTACATTCTTTGGTTCGAAAAACGTCGCTTTGACTAGATTCGCGGAGAGAGGTTGCCACTTCAGCAGAGCATCGGCCTCAGGAGATGGAGGGTTCTTGTAGAGAGAACCTTAGAATTAAACTAATAGCATAACGCTATGGAAATCGTCTTACCTTCGTATATTTTCGTGTACTTAAAACTGATGGCCTGGGGGCTCTATTTATAGAGAAATATAGAGATTTGATCTAAGGTTCTAATATGAAACCCTAAAATGGAGGGCTAGGATCGTGTCTTGAGTGATAATTATCTAATTAAATAAATAATAAGTTAAATAAGAATGATTATCCTAACTAAATGAATTAATAAATAATTATGACAATGCATGAACCAATAGAATTGGCGTTTACATGCAAGAGACAATAAGATAAAAGAGAAATAGAATTTAAATAGAAAATAAACTCTAAAATGAAAACGTCTAGGTTCAATGTAACTCCATTTAAGGAAGTATCAAGCAACTAGATTTATGAAAACTCTAAAAGTGGAAAGTTCTAATTAAGCCCAAATAGACTATTATCACTCAAGATTACCAAATTTCTCCCAATTTAGTGAAGAATCTCTAGATTACCACATGACATGTGAAAATACCAAATTACCCCAATTTGTCACCAAATGGCTAAAACTACCAAATTATCCCCATGTGGGTAAAATGATATAAAAATTATGAAAATGCCCCTCAAGTAACTAGGAAGTCCCACTGAGGGTAGGATTGTGCCAAAATTACCAAAATACCCTTAGTGGGCAAAAAGGTGTTGAAATTATCGAAACGCCCTCTAATGGGCAGAAGAGTCCTAACGGGAGTGGGAATTTATCAAGAAGAGTCCTACTTGGACTAAGACATTGGTAGGAGAGTTCGAACAGGAATGAGACTCTATCAGGGAAAGTCCTACTTGGACTGGGACTCTAACAGAAGAGTTTTAACAAGAGTAGGACTCTATTAGGAAGAGTCCTACTTAGACTGGGACTTTGTCAAGAGAGTCCTGACGAGAGTGGGACTCTGTCGGAAGGAATCCTACTTGGACTAAGACTTTAATAAGAGATTCCTAACGGGAGTAGGACTCTATCGGAAAGAGTCCTACTTGCACCGAGACTCTGGCAGGAGAGTCCTAACGGGAATGAGACTTTATTAGGAAGACTCCTACTTGGACTAGGACTTTAGAAAAAGAGTCCTAATGGGAGGGGGACGCCATCAAGAAGAGTCATACTTAGATTGGGACTCTGATAAGAGAGTCCTAACGGGAGTGAGACTCTGTTAAGAGAATCCTAACAAGAATAAGACTCTGTTAGAAGGAGTTCTAATGAAATTGGGACTCTAGTAAGAGATTCTTAGTAGGAATAGGGCTCTGTCAAGAGAAGTCCTAAAGAAAATAGGACCCAATCAAGAAGAGTCCTTGCTTGAAGTAGGTTTCTTAGCATAATCATCGATTTTTACTACTTAATCAAGGGTCACTAAATGAGGTGTCTACAAAAAGTCCCTAGTTGATGGAACTTGCAAGCAAGCGAACGTCAACGTAAGAAAAAGAGATAACTAGCTTGACCTTGATTTGTGATTTTGACGTGGTTAGACTCATTCCTCTATGAGATCCCTACGTATTACCCTCAGGGAATCAGACCATTCGTAGTTCATGACTAGCGAAAATGAGTGTTGTCCTTACCGAATTTTCTCTAAAAAGATTCATTCGGATAAGATTATTATGAGGTTACACCCTCAAAAATGACTCCTCAAAGTCTTTCTTAACAAGAAATAAGATCCTAACAAGTCTTTCATGAGGTTGTGTTCTCATGAGATGATCTTATGTCCTTGGACACTTTACCTACAAGGAAATTCCATCCTAGTAGGTTGGTAAGAGCGAATGTGATAGACGGCTTACCCGAAAGGATTGCTATCCTAATAGAATTGTGAATTTGCTTCCTCAGATAACTTTCCTAAAAGGAATGCTATCCTAATAGATGGATAAAATGCGTCATCAAACGACTTACCTAAAAAGAATGCTATCCTAATATGATAATGAATTTGCGTCCTCAGACGATTTTCCTAAAAGGAATACTATTCTAATAGGCTGATAAAATGCGTCCTTAGATGACTTACCTAAAAGGAATGATATCCTCACAAGATAATGAATTAGTGTCCTCAGACAACTTTCCTAAAAAGAATGTTATCCTAATAAACTAGTGAAGTTGCGTCCTCAGACGACTTTCCTAAAAGGAATGCTATCCTAATAGGTTAATAAAATGAGTCCTCGGATCACATACCTAAAAGGAATGCTATCTTAACAAAATACTAAATTTACATCGTTAGAAAACTTTCTTAAAAGGAATGTTATCCTAATAGGCTGATAAAATGCGTCCTCAAACGACTTACCCGAAAGGATGTTATCCTAACAGGATTCTTCTAAGAAGAATGCTATCCTAATAGAATTTTCATAAAATTATGTCCTTGATGGAAGGATTACCAAGATGGATTACATCCTTAGATGATTTGCCGAGATGGATTACGTCCTTAGACGGTTTTTTCCTGGATAGATTACTTTCTCAAACAGTTTTTTCCTAGATGGATTATGTCCTCAGATGGTTTACCTAGATGGATTACATCTTTAGATGTTTTGCCAAATGGATTACGTCTTCAAACATTTTTTTCTAGATGGATTACGCCCTCAAACGGTTTGCCAAGATGGATTACGTCCTCAGACGATTTGCTGAGATGGAGTACGTCCTCAGACGTTTTGCTGAGATGGATTACGTCCTTAGAAATTTTTTTCCTAGATAGATTACGTCCTCAAACAGTTTTTTCCTAGATGGATTACATCCTCAGATGGTTTACCTAGATGTATTACGTCCTCAAACGTTTTGCAGAGATAGATTACGTCCTCAGAAATTTTTTTAAGATAGATTATGTCCTCAGACATTTTTTCCTAGATGGATTACGTCTTCAGACGGCTTACCTAGAAGGTAATTTCATCTTAATAGGTTGATAAAATGTGTCCTTAGATGACTTACCTAAAAGGGAACTCCATCCTAATAGATTGATGAAATGCATCTTTAGGCCACTTTTAGAGAGAGTACAGACTCTATGGGGAACGTTTGATTATGACTCGCTGAGGAGATGAATTAGGTTAACTCCACTATAATGATGGAATTTAGTGTGACTTCATGGAAAACAATTTGATTTAGTTTCAGACTATAAGGTCATGTTGCTCAAATTTTTCTTAGGATGGGAGAACAAGAAGTGAACTTAACTTTGAAAGGAGTTCCACTCGAAGTGATATACTCAACTAATGATAAGAGTTAATGGAAATTCTTGCCTTATATATGAGAGAGACAAGATATGCAAGAATCAGCCTTGACCTAGATAGAAGGAGGTAGAACCCAACTTGGATTGGAGTGTGGAAAGCTATGAAAAAAATCACATTGATGAAGAACTCTTACCCAAACTAGAGGAATATCATATTATCTCAACATAGAGAGGAGTAAGGAGAATGTATTCAACTCAGATAGAAGTGAGGAAGATGTACTCAACTTAGATAAGAGAAAAGAAATGTTTTTATTAAATGAGAGAAAATGTTGTGAAACATGTTTTTTTCATTTTTGAAAAGGATTTTTCATTTAGAAAAAACTCTAACTTTTGGCATGGACTTTGCTAGCCACTAGATCATTGTCAATCAAAAAAACCATTACTTAATTTCAAATGGTGAGGTTTCCCATCTTTGAAGATGATTAGGAAAAATCTGCTCAAGTTGTGAACAAAGGATATGTAGGCTTAGGAGATAGGATCACCTAAAGACTTATCTTCAAGTTCATAGATAAAATACTTTTGCCCTTCCAATGATTTGGGAAATTCCTTTGAAAATTTCAAAATATTTGTTTCGAGTATGATTCAATTTGATTATTTTAGAAAATTAGAATCATTGATTATCACAACATATTGTGCATTTAACTGAGCATATTAGAAGAAATAATTGAATGAAAGAAATTCTGGGTGAGCCAAAGTGATAGAGACTTTACCCAAGATGTGGGGTAAAGTTGTTAAAGCATGAAAAAATGTGAAATGAAACCCTTTAAATAAAAAAAAGGTTCTTACATTGGCATGAATGAGCCCCTTAATTAGGAAAAATAGTATGATTAAGAGCATGAGTTACTCTTAGAATGAACAAGGCATAAAAGAGCCCCTTCTGAAGCAAGGCCAAGTTACTTCAGAAAGTGAGAAAAAAATTTGGTGCAAATAGGTAGGTAAGGAGTCCCTTGATGAGTTACTCTGAAAAGTGGGTGAAGAATAAAGAAGCAATGTGGTGCAAACAGGTAAGGAGGAAGCTGCTTGTTTGAAATCATTGTTACATGACCCATTTATTTGTAAAACCCTTTGAAAGAGCTCTTAGTTGAAATGTCTTAAGCAAGCAAGACCTCAAGGTGGTCTTCGTATTAAGGACGAAACATAGGTTAGGGTAAGGTTTACCAAATGAAAGGGTATATAAGGCCCAAAAATCTCTTATGTTCATGGTACCAAGCCCTTGTGTGCATCTCTTTGATGTGCATGTCATTCATTTGGAGAACCTCGATATGTATCTCCATTTTTAGCATGACCTTCATGTGCATGATTTTGAGACAAATGGATGAATTGGTGAACAACGAGAAAATCAAGATGATTTATGAAGTTTAATGATGTTTAGATTCAACACATTCAATTTTATTATGAATTTAATGACATACATTTTCTTAAAGAATCAAGTGAATCATGCAAACATTTTGTTGAAAGTTTCCTAAGAGAATCTTTATTGAAATATGAGGAAAGATAGATAGAAATTATCTATGAAGGATAAAATAATGATCTTTGGCTTGGAAAGCTCCTCATTTTTTATTGTGGGCTAATCTTGGTTGATCCATGAAGGAGGAGGCCCAATGACTTGTTCATCAATCAAATCTTGGATAACATGCCTCAACATGGTGCAATGATTAGTGCAGTAGCACGTACATTGGTGGTAGGCACAATGCTTGCTCAAATCATAGCTTTTGGGTATTGGGTTTAGGGTGGGTCGAGGATTCAAAGGTTAGAGATGCCCTTCTTTGCAAAGCTTTTGAAAAACTTTGCTCACTGATGCAGAGAGTTCTGAGAATGACCTTGATGGGCGCCTTCGAGATGAATTTGGCAGCGGTAAAGCAATTGAACTAATAGACCAAGAGAATAACTACTGTAGAGTTAAACCATTGACTACAATCTCTAAGTTATTGGGCTTGATGTTTTGTGTGGGCTTCCTCAATGTTCCATCATTGATTGCATCCTCAATTGGGATTCTAGCCCTTATAAGAGCTTTGAAAGTCTCAAAGTAGTGGGTAAACATTGATTCACGGTAGATGGGAAGTAAGTTCTTCTTCACTATTTGCACTTGTTTAGCTTCACTCGGCTTGCTGACCATTTGGCCCGCTTTGGCCCTCCATCAGGTGATGAAAGTTGAAAGAGTCTCCTTGGGTTTTTGCTTGGTAGTCTCAAGGTCCCTGAGTCTGATGTCTAACTCATTGTTGTAATTGTACTGCTTGATAAAGGCATTGCAGAGCTATTCCCAGTCTTTAGATATGGGCTTTTCCGAGTCTAAGAGCCAACAGAGAGCTACCACAATAAGGATTGGTGGAACATTTGAACCATCATTTCAGTTGTAGCCCCTATTGGTTCCATTTCCCGAACATAGAGCTTGAGGTGGGTCTTTGGGCATGTGGTCCCATTGAATTTGTCTAAGTTTGGTATTTTGAACTTATAGGGAAATGGACCTCTGGATATAGGGAGAGTTTGTGGATATCAATCATGTCATCTCTACGGTTGGATTTGTATATTAAGGCTTCCATCTTTTCAAGCCTTTTGAGAAAGGACTGTCCATTGGTGTTGGGTTTCTCTTGAGGTTTGACTTCATTTTGGGGCCCATTTTGTTCTACTTGATTAAACTGATCATGTATAGCTGCATCTTGGGCCTGCTGATTTTGTTGGAGATGATCTTGAGGAGGTATATGTGGTTGGTTATTGGGAGCATGTAAGGCCCTACTAGGAGTGGTGTAGGTGGTGGTAACCCTTGTTGTAATAATTCTTGGACTATCTGGGAGAACCTTTGTGTTTCATCCTTATAATCGGTCATGTCTTTTTTGATTTCAGCCAAAATTTGAAGTAATTGATCTTGATCCATAGTGACAAGGGGCAGTGATTGGCTTGATTTTGATGCCATGGTTTTCAGGCTCAACTGAGCGAATAAAAGCTGCAATAGGGTAAGAAACCTCAATGCTTTTTTTTTTTTTTTTATCACCAAATAAACGTAAAGGAGTTTGAATACAAGCCAACAGTGCAAAGAGCTTTTGATTTCAAAGCTTGGAGTAAGAAAAGATCTAATTTAAATTGAAAAGAAGATCATTTCTTAGAAAATGACGCATGGACCTTTTTGAATTTTGAAGTCCGAGTTTTAAATTTTTTGATTTCTTTTTTTTTTTTTTTTGAAACAAAAAAAGTAGAGGCATAATGGCTAGGTAGCCCTTAAGTCCTAAGAGGATGGAATGATTTTCTTGAATAAGGAGCAATCCTAAGGGTTAGGAAGATGCAATCCCAGTGGAATTGATTAGACCTTACTAGAGGGGTCGAGATGAACTTTGATTGACGAGATGAGGATCTTAAAAGGGGTGACTCTTGAAAAGGAATTGAAAACCTATCTCAAGTCGTTGGTATGATAGGAAGAATTGAGAAGGGGGCCACAAATTGGAGCCCGACTTGATTCCTAAGGTGACTAAAGAATCTAGATTGTGAAATCTTGAAAGTCATACCTAACCCCTAAATTTTGGCATAGCGGGGGACTTGAATGAAATTCATTTCTAGATTTTGAGGGAAAGGTTCCCAAATAACGAGAAAATATTTGAAATTGATAGGGACCTTTGCTAGGGCCAAACATGATTAGAACTTGAGTTGATTTATGTGATGAGAATAAACCCAAAAAGTTTCCTTTTGAAAGTCATTTTGTGGCCTCCGCTAGTCCATTTCCAAGTTAGTTGTTAGTACCTATTTTCAAAAAATACCTGTATTTTTTAACATGTTTGGTGTCAAGGAAAACCCAGAAAAGTCTCATTCGTAGTCCCATTGCAGTTTGCAAAATTGGTTTTTCAAGAAAAAAATTAGAGTTTTTGGAAAAAATTCAGAAAATTGGACAAAATTTTACAAAGCGGGGGACCAGCACTCTGTGTGCTAATCGACACACAGAGGCTTTTAACCTCTGTTCCAATTAGCCAATAGAGAGGGGTATTTTTTTTTACTTTCTCGATTTTCCTAACTTCGCGAATTTGAGCGAAAAAGTTCGTGCGTGTTTTACCAAAACTGGTTTTGAAATCATGAATCTATGGCTAATTATATGCATGACGCTTAGATCGGGTAAAGGTTTCAGGATTCCCCTTCTGATAGGATGTGCCATATGTCACGACCCTGAATTCAGCCCATGCGGATCAAGGGTTCGTGATCGGCCACCGAGGCCTTTTTCAATGATCACAATGCTTTAGCACACAGAGGC
Organism: Nyssa sinensis; assembly: GCA_008638375.1. Lineage (NCBI taxonomy): Eukaryota > Viridiplantae > Streptophyta > Magnoliopsida > Cornales > Nyssaceae > Nyssa > Nyssa sinensis. The sequence goes on along the minus strand of CM018052.1, from coordinate 12,808,908 downwards.
TTTTAACCTCTGTTCCAATCAGCCAATAGAGAGGGGTATTTTTTTTTACTTTCTCGATTTTCCTGACTTCGCGAATTTGAGCGAAAAAGTTCATACGTGTTTTACCAAAACTGGTTTTGAAATCCTAAATCATGAATTTATGGCTGATTATATGCATGACGCTTAGATCGGGTAAAGGTTTCAGGATTCCCCTTCTGATAGGATGTGCCATATGTCACGACCCTGAATCCGGCCTATACGGATCAAGGGTTCGTGATCGGCCATCGAGGCCTTTTTCAATGATCACAATGCTTTCCTCATTTCCATTTAATCATATGTAGCGGAATAAATTTCTTTTTCTACTGCGGAAGCGTCAATACACAAGTCAACATCTGTCCTTCATATATATATATATATTCTATAGTAACTATAAAAATACATAATGTAATTTTTTCCAAAGCCTATTGATGCCATATTCGATGTACAATCCAAAATTACCAAAAGCAACTACATCATGACTAGCCAAATCCTAATACAAAAAGGGTTCATAGCTTTATAAGTTTCTGACTATCCTGACTAAACCTGTCATTTTCTTGCCGATATCGTTACCTAAAATATATTGGATAAAAATCCGTATGAGCTCAACAGCTCGTGAGTATTCCATAACATACCAAAGGTTTCAAAACTGCTATATAATTCAATATCGAAATGTCAACGATCACGTATCATATGTTATCTTAAATTATAGTACAAGATAATGGTATCAAATTCACTTCCAATAAATCTCAATTCAATGATAATCGTAAATCGATAATCAATAACATAGTTCAATAAATCAAAATCACAGTTCAATAACATAGTTTAATAAATCGTAGTTCAATAACATAGTTTGATGAATCATAGTTCAATAACATAGTTCGGTAAATCATAGTTCGATAATATAGTTCAATAAATCATAGTTTGATAACATAAGTCGATAAATCATAGTTCGATAAATCATATTCAATCATGGTTCATATTCAATATTCATATTCAAATTCATATATTTCACTTCTATGGCTAGCAAATTAGAACCTCGTTGACTGAGATCGATAGACTAGTTCGATATGCCGTATCACACCGGCTCACCACAATATACCCTGTGGCAAGGTTCGATAAGTCACAACCTATTCAGTAATGACCAATCATAGAAGAGTGTTCTATCCAAAGCATCAAAATCATATCCAAAATCAATAATCATCAATAGCAATTCAATTACTCAAATAAAAGTTTCTTATTTGGTATTCAGTTAAAATAGTTCAAACATTTGTAAGAAGATCATATAACATTTGAGTATCTTACAAACACATTTTCTTAAGTCAAAGAAGACAATATAGTTGTCAATAGATCATTCAAAACGTATACAGTATAACTGTTAAACAAAGGTTATAAAGGGAAATGATATCATATGTCGATACATCATAAAAGAGTTCAATATTTATATTTATAATGAAAATTTCTACCTCAATATGGTATGAAACACTCACCTGAAATCCAGGGTCTTTTACTAAAAAATCCTTCCTGTAGTTGAAGGTTCCTATAATCACATTTCAAAGTCTGGTCATATTCCATAATATCACTGGATTTAATTATCATTTAAATCTCTTTCTATTCTAGTTACCTTTTCTGGGTAGCTTCTTTAAGTCTTAGACGTATTAATTTCTAACCTTAATCTTATTTTTCTAGTAGCTTCGTTACACTTTAAATTTTGATTCTATTACCTCACATATTTACATGTCACATTTTTTCGTACCTTATTTCATAATATGGACCTCACCATTGAGTCCGAAACGTCGAAGAAAGTCAATTTAGACCCTCTCGGACTTCCATTTGGTTTTAGGGGCACTAGGGGCAATTTGATAATTTACACTTGAACGTGTCTTATTTTTTCAGAGTCCCGTCTCGTGAAACGGACCCCGTCATTGGGTCCATAACGTCCAAAATAGTCAAAATACACCATTCATTTATCTCATTTGAAGTTCGTTTGACTTGTTTTAGAACTTGGGGTATTTTTGTAATTTTATTTAAAATAATTATTCTGTTGGGCCTTAGTATAATTTTCCAGAACTTCCGGGGGTCAAAATATAATTTTCCTAACTTTTTGTCTGAACTAGTGGGTTCACTAGGCAAAACCCTAAACCGCTCTCACACCTCACTGAACCAACCGGTTCGGTTTGTTCTCACTGAACCAGGATAACATATCCTTGTTATTCTGACTTGGCCCTTATCCATGTTTAGGCTAACCCAAGTTTAATTTCCAATTTCTAACTCCTGTAACCAAACAAGCCCAAAGCCATTTAAATCCAACAACCAAAATGACACAGTTTGAGGACCCATTAGTGAGTGCGGTCGGGTTCCGACCCGACCCAAACCTGATCCCATCTAAACTCGATAGACCCCTCGGTTTTCCGGTCATCTTCTTCGATGAGAATTCCGGCCACGATCGCTAGAACAGTGAAACTACCACTGATCCTAGTGATTTTCACATCCAAAACTCACTGTCTTTCTATGAATTTAATCTTAAAACATTAAAAAATCCTCCAAAATAGATTTTAGCCCCTAACGAAGTAGTTTTTCAACACCCAAATCATCTTTTTCCGGCATTGCATCATTGAAAGGATAATTGGCTATTCCGTAGCCATTTTTGAACCTTTTTAAATCATTCAAATTGCGTTGGATTCCTGTTGAGTTTTCCTACTTATTTTCAGTTTCAAAAGCAAGGTTTGTTTAGCATATCAAAGCCTACCATTTTTTACCGTGTAAACTAGTTTTAGTTTCTTGATTTTTCTTATGGATTTTTGGTTCAGACAGTTTCAAATTCATCTATCAAAATTCTCCAATATACATGTAATCAAATAAATTAAAATTGTTACCTGTTTAAGCCGAGTTTCCCAAAATTTTCCTCTTCAGTTATCTCTCTTCTTCTCTTACGTTCAGCTTCTCTCTCTACTTCCTTTCTCTCCCCCCTTAAATTTCCTTTCTTAACCGAACCTAAGGTCGATGGCATCGCCACCTGTACCCATGGATAACACTACACACGCACATGGCTGCATGCAGCCACTCATGTTCTTTCTCTGCACTGTTTTGGGTCCACTTGTTGCTTCACTTGCTTCTCACAAACCATGTGCCAGCTACACATAGTTTACACGTGGCACACCTAAACACACAAACACACACACACACACACACACACATATATATATACTGATATATATATATATATATATTTGTATAAACATATATATATATATATATCTTTTTATTTATCTATTATTATTATTATTATTATTATTATTATTATTATTATTTATTTATTTATTTTTCCATTTCAATTTCGGAATCGAATCGTTTTGTTCATTTCTCGATTTGCATGTCTTATTGGACAACTGATTGTCGCTTGTCCATTTTTAGATTTATTCATGGCCAACTTAACTCATGTCATATTTTGGCCTATAGTTCGAGTTTACATGTCATGGCCCGGGTCTACCAGGTCGGGTACCATCTAACTCGGGTCGGGATATTACACCATATACCTCCCACAGCCACAAAATTGTAATGACTATGGTCAAATGGTACCGCATCGCTTTTTTGCATACCATCCCAAGGCCACTAGAGTGTAGTGTCCCCGGTCAAGCAGTATTTGATCAAGGAGTGGAGGGCTTTCACCAGGGACACCCGCCAAGCTAAGTGAGCATACTGGGCAAAGGCTAATTACTGTCCGAGGTTTGGAGGGTATGTAGTGCAAATGCAATGTATGAAAGTGATGTGTGCAAGGTATTTAGATTTTAGTCCATTTTCATTCATCCATCCATACATTCAAGCATACATCCATTTATCTATCATAAAGTATAAAAACAAATAAACTTAAAGCAGATAAACAAAATACCTTTGAAGTGAATATTTTGCCGAGTTTAGCCCGCTTTAGTCCCCCAATGGAGTCGCTATAATGGGCGCCAAGACCGAAAAAATGGGGAAAACGTGTGTCATCTTTTTTATAGATTTAGAAGGATCCCGTCTGTCTCATTCCTTAAAGGTAGGAAGGAACCCCCTTCTTATGGGAGACTTGAGATTGAGGAGCCGCCAGCTTATTTTTGAGCAAAAACAAGCAAACTCGTTACAGATTGAAAAATACATATAAAAAAAAATCAAAAGGAATGAAAAATAAATTACATTGCCTTAATTCTTAAATACATACTAAAGATCCCTTGACATGGATCAAAACAAAGATAAAACACTGAAAAATATAAACACCAGAGAAATGGATTCAGTGGCTAAAGTATAGAGTAGGAAGGTGTTAGGCACCCACCCCACCTAATTTAAATGGATCGGCCTCAAATATTCACTTACAAGGTTATTTTGTTATGAGAAAACTAAAAAAAAAAATGATGTGAGTATGGAAGAAATATATAATAAAGAATTTGGTGTAAAAAAGTAAAAACAAAACAGAAAAGACAGGAAATGAATCTGACACTGGCCCGAAGGCTTCCTACGTATCCATTCAGAAAACGGAATCAGAGTCACATAGTTATTCGGTTTACCCTCTTTTATGAAGAGTGATAAAAGAGATGAGATCAACTGGATCTAAAGAAAAAGAAATTGTCAAGGGTTTGAGAGCGTACCTTATTTAATCGTGGTAAAAGGGCAGCACTTCGGCTAGGAAAGTCTGGATCGGAGGCTTTTGTTTGGTAGAACTCCGGTTTTTTCTTCGGTTCGGAAAGCGTCGCTTTGACTAGCTTCCCGAAGAGAGGCTGTCACTTCGGCAAAGTTTCAGCCTCAAGAGAGGGAAGGTTTTTGTAGAGAGAAACCTAGAATTAAACTAACCGCGTGTCCTTAAAAATATTTTCGTCTTCCCTTTATATATTTTTGTGTCCTTAAAACTGATGGCCTAAGGGCTCTATTTATAGAAAAATATAAAGATTTGATCCAAGGGTCTAAGATGAAACCCTACAATTGAGGGTTAGGATTATGTCTTGAGTTATAATTATCTAATTAAATAAATAAGAAATTAAATAAGAATGATTATCCTAACTAAATGAATTAATAAATAATTATAACAATGCACGAACCAATCGAATTAGTGTCTACATGCAAGAGCTAATAAAATAAAAGAGAAATAGAACTTAAATAGAAAAAAACTCTAAAATGAAAATGTGTAAGTTCAATGTATCTCCATTTAAGGAAATATCAAGCAACCAGATTTATGAAAATTTTAAAAGTGGAGAGTCCTAATTAAGCCTAAATATACTATTATCACCCAAGATTACCAAATTGCCTCAAATTCGATGGAGAATCTCTAGATTGCCACAAGACATGTGAAATTACCAAATTACTACCGATTCGTCAACAAATGGCTAAAATTATGAAATTACCCCCATATGGGTAAAATAATATAAAAATTATGAAAATGCCTTTCAAGTAACTAAGAAGTCTTACTGAGGGTAGGATTGTACCAAAATTACCAAAATTTTCTTAGTGGGCAAAAATGTGTCAAAATTACTGAAACGCCTTCCGATGGGTAGAAGAGTCCTTACGGGAGTGAGAATGTCAAAAAGAGTCTTACTTGGATTGGGACTCTAGCAAGAAAGTCCTAACGGGAATGGGAGTCTATCGGGAAGAGTCCTACTTGGACTGGGACTCTAACAAGAGAGTACTAATAAGAGTGGGACTCTATCGGGAAGAGTCCTATTTGGAATGAGGCTTTGTTAGGAGAGTCCTAACGAGAGTGAGACTCTATCGGAAAGAGTCCTACTTGGACTGAGACTCTGACAAAAGAGTCCTAATAGAAGTGGGACTCTATCGGGAAGAGACCTACTTGGACTGGGACTTTGGTAGGAGAGTCCTAACGAAGTGAGACTCTATTGGAAAGAGTCCTACTAGGACTAGGACTTTGGCAGGAGAGTCCTAAAGAGAGTGGGACTCTATCCAAAAGAGTCTTACTTGGACTGGGACTTTGAGAGAAGAGTACTAACGAGAGTGGGACTCTATCGAGAAGAGTCCTACTTGGATTGAGACTTTGGCAAGAGAGTCCTAACGGGAGTGGGACTCTATCGGGAAGACTCCTACTAGGACTGGGATTCTGGCAAAAGAGTCCTAAGGGGAATGAGACTATATCAAAAAGAGTCATACTTGGACTGGGACTCTGAGAGGAGAGTACTAACGATAGTGGGAATCTATCAGGAAGAGTCCTACTTGGACTGGGACTGTGTCAGGAGAGTCCTAACAAGAGTGGGACTTTATCGAGAAGAGTCCTATTTAGACTGAGACTCTAACAGGAGAGTCCAAATAGGAGTGAGACTCTGTCGAGAAGAGTCCTACTTGGAGTGGGACTTTGACAAGAGAGTCCTAACGAGAGTGAAACTCTATCAGGAAGAGTCCTACTTGGACTGGGACTCTAGCAAGAGAGTCCTAACAAAAATAAGATTCTGTTAAGAGGAGTCCTAATGGAACTGGGACTCTGGTAGGAGAGTCCTAGCGGGATTAGGACTCCGTCAAGAGGAATCCTAATGAGAATAGGACTTAATCGGGAAGAGTCTCTACTTGAAATATGTTTTTTTAGCATATCACTTTTTACTACTTAATCAAGGGTCACAAATGAGGTGTTTACAACTAGCATGGACCATTTTGCCGTATAACTTTTTGTGACCTAGACAACAGTACTTGGCTTCAAAACAAGTAGGAGAAACAACTTCCAATATAATTTTAGTGTATCACACATGCATCCGCATTTATATCATGTGATTAGGACTCCGTCAAGAGGAATCCTGGTAAGAGAGTTCTAGTAGGATTAGGACTCCATCAAGAGGAATACTAATGAGAATATGACTCAATCGGGAAGAGTCTCTACTTGAAATAGGTGTTTTTTTAGCATAATGATTAGTTTTTACTACTTAATCAAGGGTCACAAATGAGGTGTTTACAACTAGCATGGTCCATTTTGCCATATAACTTTTTGTGACCAAGACAAAAGTACTTGGCTTCAAAACAAGTAGGAGAAACAACTTCCAATATAATTTTAGTGTGTCACACATGCATCCGCATTTATATCATGTGACTATTTAGTTTTAACAAAAAAAGAATTAAATAAATCAAAAAGTACATGTGTTGCATATATGACTGATTGTGGTTAAGACACATTCGGGTAAGAGGAAGTTTCTCCTACCAAGTTTGGAACTAAGTATTGTACTAAGAATTTTATCAAATTTAAGATGAAATATTAAGCAAGGTATCCTTTATTTGGCCAAATTATTGCAACTACATAACCATCTGGTAAAGATCTTAAAGCCTTTATTTTCTACTACATGACAAAAGATATAGAATTCTATAACACAATTTTACTCAATCACCCCTCTTCTTCCACCACGATGACAGTGGTGGAATGCTTTGTTCATTCCTGAAGAAATTATTAGGATCAACCATGGTCTTGACATGTACCAACCTGTTGAAGTTGTTCTTGAAATATTTAATACCCCAAATGCTTGCCTGTATGTAGCTTGTGTTGCCATTATTGTTTACTCCAATGTCAAGATCCCTATAGTTGATGTATGCAAGTCTTGGGGACTTGGAAACATATGGAGCCATGTAACTGTACAGCCTTCTAATCCAAGTTAGATGCCTTTTGGACGCCGCTGTGCCCTCTTCAGCCCAATACACCAAGTGCTGAATTTTGTATATATTGCCAGCTCTGTGTGGGAATGGAATTGAAGACTCTGAAATTTCATCCATCCTTCCACCATATGGACTCAAAATCATCTCAGCAGCCTCTACATCTTCTTCGTAAAACTGTTTCCATATCCCTTCCAATCCACTTTCAGAAATCGGTTCCTTTACATAGTCTGATTTTGCTTTGAAATATGATCGTGCCAGAGGAGTCCTGTCCAGCAAAACATCAAAGGATGCTCCACTTGGGAAACCGGCAAAGTAGAGTATAGATTCAATCCAACTCATTTCGATGCAGTCTTCTTTCACCAAACCCAACTCTGGAAAGCTTTCTTGCATCAACGAAATGAGCTTATCAACTCCACCAAGGAACAACGAGTTGAATGAGGCTTGTATTGTTCTCTTTTCATCTTGGCTAGAATTTAAACTTCTTATGAGGATTCTGATGAATAGATCTTCAGGAAACTTGTGCGCAACATATTGCCACTGATGGACAATCTTGGTTGCATTTTGTTCTAAGGTCCTGCGGACTGTGAAAACAGTTACAGTTGATGGAACAGGAGCCAACTTTATTTTCCATGCGAGAATGACTCCAAAACTAGCACCTCCACCTCCTCTTATGGCCCAAAAGAGGTCTTCCCCCATGGATTCTCTGTCAAGAATTCTGCCATTAACATCCATTAATCGAGCATCGATGATATTATCAGCAGCAAGGCCATATTTACGCAACAAGGTGCCATATCCGCCTCCACTGAAGTGCCCACCAACACCTATAGTAGGGCAAACACCTGCCGGGAAGGCAAGAGTTTTACTTTTCTCAGCAATTCGGTAATAAAGTTCACCGACAGTTGCACCAGCTTGAACCCATGCAGTGCTATTTTCAGCGTCGACAGTGATTGATCGAAGGTTAATCAGATCAACAATAATAAACGGGATATCAGAAACATAAGAAAGGCCCTCGTAGTCATGTCCTCCACTTCGGACTCTAATCTGCATGCCATGGTTTCTGGAACAATAAATGGTAGCCTGAATTTGGGATTCATGCAATGGTGTAACAATAACCAGAGGTTTCGGAGTGGTGGCAGACGAGAATCGAAGGTTTTGTATTGAGAACTCCAAGATAGGTAAATATGAAGCGTTGTTTGGGGTGTAAATGACGTTGGAGATTGAGGCGGAGTGTTGAGAATGAAGAGAAAGACATTGAAGAAAATCTTCATGAGTGTGAGCTGAAGCTTCCCATGAAATTGGGAGGAGAAAAACAAAAAGAAGGGAAAGCAATGAAGTGCTTGGAGTCTTCATTGATTTGTTGCTGTTGATTTTGTGCATGAAAGAGCATAAAAGGCCTGCTATTTATAGTAGTGCTGGGAAAGCTTGTCTGAAGACGAATAAAATGTGAATGTAGCTCTAATTTGTGGCTCCATATCTAGATTAAGATGACTATTCAAACCTCTAGATTCATGTCCCTACCACAATAAATGGGGAAAAGAAAATGAATAACCGTATTTGCATGGCATTTGACACTTGAAATTTGACTATTATTATTATTATTATTATTATTATTATTATGTCACCCCTTGTAACGTCCAACGCAATCTTAAAATTTATAGAGTCATAATAAAACTTAAAATTAATTAAGTCATGGTGAAAGTTATATGAATCTGATGATCATATAAAAATAATTTGACTACTACTACTACTACTATTATTATTCCAAAGGTGTTTTTTGCACTAATAACATGGTAATCACCCCTCGATCACTGGGCTTTTTCAAAGCTTCAATATTCTGTTAAACGATTTTTCGCACCCATGCAAGTGTTGGGGAAAGAAAAATAAAGCGAAAGTCAATAACTAATTTTTCAAAGCTTCAATATTAAGTTTCTCATACTTTTATTAGTCATGAACTGTTTCTTACATAAAAATAATTTTCATTACAAAAATAAAATCTTATATACAAATTTTTAATGAGTTTGTAATTTTTCATTAAACAAATACATACAAATACTCAATTTATGGCATAAAAAACTTGTAATGTCTATTTTAAGTGAAGAAGTTGTGTTTCTTGATATAATTTTTGGGTTACAATATTTTTGACTTCAATTATGTAGAATTAATTAATATAATTATCAATAGATGTCATAAATAGGATATATATATATATATAAATACATATATAACTATTTTATCTCTCTAATAACTGATATTGTAAAAAAAAAAAAACTTAAAATGTATTAATTATTAAGTAATAAAATTATTAGTTATATACTGTGAAATGAAATTAGTTCCTTAAAAAATTATTAAGTATTATTAAATATTAATTATAAGAGGGTAAATTGTACATCAATATAAAAAGGAGAAGAATGAAAAAATGATGCATGGTTTCTTTATTCATGATATATGTGTAGTGCATTCCATAGAAATACATGATTATGGAATGCTCCATGTTGTAATATCATGAACATTCTTGGTTGATATTGAAGAATTTTCGATCGTTCAATGGTCAGAGATATTGACATTTCGTTCCCATTCACTGCCATTTTTCAATAAATGTTGCTTTTGATATTCCAATGTAAGCGACTTTTTCCAACTTGTAAGATTTTGAAATTAATAAATCATATTGTCTCTCTTTCCCTTTTTCCTTTTCAATTTTTTGGAGTAAGGATTATTAGACGTACGGTTTTTTTGCCGCCAACACAAGCAAGAGGATTTATTGATACGAAGAAAACAACAACAACACCAACATTCTGAATATTCCAAACAAATACAAAAACCACCCAACACCGACCCAACCAAAGAGGGGACCAAACAACACAATCAAAAACCAAAAACGAACCCAACCAAGATGGCGGGTCTTCAAACCAAAATTCCGTATCTTCAATGAATCAATGACAGATCATCGTCTTGCCAATTCATCAGCAACCATTACATTGGCAAACCAGAGTTTCCAGACTTCAGCTTCCTGTCGTAATTGTAAGACATCTTGAAAAAACACATCAAGCTCGGGAGGGAAGAAGTAATATTCTTTAGCAACGAAGCTAAATACTAGTTATCTATTTCAATTTCCAAAGCACAAAAACCTGTTGCAAGAAAAAATTTAATAGGGTCGTTCTTCCGTGGTTCCTGAATAGGTACATAATTGGTATTAGGTTCCGTCCAAATTTTCTTAACCCAAAAGTCCCTCATATTTTACTTGACCAAAATAACCCTCTATGTAAAAACATAGAAAAATTGGTGAAACTCTCATTTCTGTGCCCAGCCCATTGCCACATCACCACTTCTTTGTTTTAGAAACTTTAAAATTAACTAACTTGTAATATATAAATTTTTGTTTCATAAAAATTATATATTTGGACTCTAAAAATCAAATTCTATCAAACAAAATCCATATTGCATAAGAAATTCTGTAAAAAAAATTCATCTTTTTCAACAGAGAAATTTTGTAAAACATTATGTGTCCACTAAATATGGACAAAGGAATGTCTTTGTCTTGGGACAGAGAACTTTGAGAAATTACTTCAAAAAAAAAAAAAAAAAAACATTACACATTTTTTTAACAATACATCAAACAATTTTTATTCCTTAGGAAAATTGTAATACTTTAACATTAATAAAACAAAAAAAAAATTAAAAATTATGTCAAAAAATTCACATTTTTTCAACAGAGATGTTTAAAAAATTCTATCTGAATAGAAATTTGAAATTTTTCTTAAATTAAAAAAAAAGTATTCTACATGTTTTTAAAAATATATCAAACAAATTTTGTTTCTTAAAAAAGCGGTAATACTTTAACATTGATAAAACAAAAAAAATTATATAGAGGAAAGAAAACACAACCAAAAAAAAAAAAAATACAGCAACAAAGAAAATTCTTTGCCAAAAAATTATGTGTCCAAAAAAATCGTGAAAACTTCTTAGAAGTCTTAACACAATTATTTTTTTTTTGTTTTAAGATAGAACTGACAAAAGTTGTTCAGACCTTTAATCGAAATTCATTAAGCCCATCATTTTATTTAAAGTTTGGAGGAAAGTTTTGCCAAATACAGTACCAACACATTACTCCCACGAGAAACAAACAGCACTCCACGCCTAAAATTCACTATCCAAAAGAGAATAAAAAACAATTATTTCTTTATGCATGGAAGACTGGTTGCTTACTTAAAACTGATCAAAAGGTGTAAATTTGGGACCATCCGGACAGGTCTTGCAATCAGGAGAGAGAAGCGATGTGGTTCTTGTTGTCCCATATAATACTAGGGCTGTAACTCAGGCGGACTGGGCCGGGCCGGGTCATGCTCGAGACCTGTTTAGGCTCAGCCTGAGTTTTGAGGCAATCAGCCCAGGCCTGTCCCGAGCCCAACCCATGTTAAAACTCGTTTGTTTCAGGTTAGGCCCAAGCCCGACCAATTAACAAACAACACAAGTCACCAATACACAAAGAGGGGGGGAATCTATTTCAAAGGACTCAATTGAACAAAACAAAGGAAAAGTCCATGAATCAAAGCATAACAAAGTAAAGAAAATAGAACAAATATCAATCAAACGTTTTTTTAAAAATAAGACTAGATGGTTGCAACAACTAACATTTAAGATTAAATGAAAATTTGAACAACACAAGTCACGGTGATGATGGCAAACTGATAGTGTAGCATCGTCAATCAAACCCTCATATCGAAGGCATCGTTCATGGTTCTAACATGGTATGACACAATATAGGCATCACTCATCTTCAACTTTTATCGTGAACATCTTGAAACCACTGAGTCGTTGAATTTGCAACAAGGACCTCCATCAATAACGACTATGGCGAGAGCTCGAAAGAGGACTTGAGATTGTCGTTGGCTTTGATCTCTCAATAAGGAAGAAGTGAGAACAATGGAGATGGTCGGAGCTCCTGAACCACAGACCCAGCCCTGCCTGAATTTAGTTTCAGGCTTTAAACTTTCAGTCTAGACCCATTCCGATTTTTTACAAAATGCTGGGTTCAATAACATACATATAGCCACTATTGAATTCAAAAAAGGAAATATAATAATATGAGACCAGAGAATAACTAAATGACATGCAGTGTTGATAAACAAATGAACCAAGCTTGTATTATGTATATTAACTATATTTTTAGGATCCATAAAGGGAAAGGCAAAATTTACCACTAACAAAGAACCGAAACTGCAAGTGAGTAAATCTCTACTTTAAATTGCATATTTTATTATTCTGTTTTGAAGTGCTATGGTGATTTGTAAAATGCCTATTTAAATTATAAAGTTAAATATACAACTCTCATTATTTCAAGCATATCTATTATTCCATTTGTGAAATTATGTTAAATATTTAAAAATGAATATGTTTTTCAATCAAGCTAGTTATATGTTCTTTTGAAAATAAATATTTCTTAATGATAAAATTGGAATCATCATTCCAAAAATCAAACCCAATTTCATGTTTTAAAACCCTTTTGAAGATCAAAATTGGAATCAACTTTCTTAGAATCAAACCAAATTTTACATATGAAATTGTTGAACCCTTTTTTTCAAAATCAAACTGGAATAATCTTTTCTTAAATTAAACTCAATTTTACATTTGGGGTCATGGATCTCTTCTTTTCAAATAGAATAGAATCATCTTTCTTAAAATCAAATCCAATTTCACATTTGAAATTGTAGAATCTTTTTCAAATCAAATTCTAATTTCACATCTGAAATTGCGGACCCTTTTCAAAATAAATTGAAATCATCTTTCTTAAAATCAAATTTCACCTCTAGAATTGTGAAATCTTTTATATTGGAATTAATTTACAACTCAAAACTCAAATTTTACACTGTCGTAGGCTTTATATCTCACATCATCTTAAATTCCTGACACACACACTCTCTCTCTCTCTATTTAATTGATCTCTCTCTCCAGTCATCACTCTTATCTCTATTCTCTCTATTTAATCTCTCTTTTTATTTAATTTTCTTTCTCTACTAACGTTCTGTTATCTAAATTAATGTCTCTCTCTCTCTCTTCATTTCTGTGTAATTAATCTCTCTACATATCTAATTTTCTCTCTCTCCTCCGACTCTCTCCTTACTAAATTAATTTCTCCCGCTCTCGCTTCATTGATCACTCTCATCCCTCGTTATACATACTGTCGGATCTCTCTCTTTATACATTATTAATAATAATTATATATACACATTACTAAATATAGTAACAAATCATAAATAGTATATATTAAAAATTAAATAATAAAAGCTAAACTCCCTCTAATAAAATACTTGTGTTTTCAACCGATTCACACATTCATTTTCACCACAATTGTACGACATCTAAAATATCAAATAAGAATATTAGATTATTAAAATTTCTTTCATAACTTTACTGTCCAAGTTATTTTCAATTTGAAATATCATACTAAAATTAACATTGAGTTATTAAGGGAAAAAAAAAGAATTTAACAGTTACAACAATCTGTATTTGGATTAAGGATTCAAGAACACTTCAATAATATGAATTTAAAAAAATGAATTTTTCATCATCTAAAAAAAATATCAAGTTGAAATATTTGATGTTAGCACATGAAACTTTAAAAGTCCAAAACCACTTATCTCTATCTCCATTATCATGTTTATTAAAAATAAATGATTCATTACTTATTTTTTTAACATATATTATTTATTATTATTATTAGCACTATATATATACATGTTGTTATGAAAGTGGGTGCCAATCACACCCACTTGAAATAGACATGGCAACTATGTCATAAGGCATAAACTAATGGATGCCAATGAAATTCTAAAACTCAAGGTGGCAAAATGCTTATATGGACGACCCTAACAGAAAAGATTAGGTACAAACTTCTGAAGTAAATAATACTACTAAGAGAGATAGCAACAACTAAGTTGTACACATAGTGAATTCTCTATTGTCCTCACTTATATAAATAGTGAAAATCCTTCTCTCTTTTATATGTAGACATAGGCCTGAATCTGAGTCACGTAAATATTTGTGTGCACTGATGTGATTGAATATTGTCCATCAACTTTATAATATGTTATCAGTACGAAGCTCTGGTCCATGATAGAGGTATTGAAATAGAAGTAATATTTGATACATTTGAATCTAAATATTGTCTTTATTTTATTTATATTATGTTAAATCTCAACAAGCTTGAATTTGTTGCGTTAGATATCACGGGAAAGAATTATTTATCCTGGATCTTTGATGCTAAACTTCACCTTGAAGCCAATAGTCTCGGTGATACTATTAAAGAAAAAAAACATAGCATCTCTGAAGGATCGTGCACATGCACTGATATTTCTTCATCATCATATTCAAGAAGGCCTAAAGCCGAATATCTAATGGTAAAAGATCCACTAATCATTTAAAGGAATCTAATAGAAAGGTATGACTATCAACGTACTATCATTCTCCCAAGGGCTAGGTATAATTGACTGCACCTGAGGTTGCAGGATTTTAAATCAATCAGTGAATACAATTCTGCATTATTCAGAAATACTTCGCAATTGAAATTGTGTGAAGAGAATATTACAGATGCAAACATGCTGGAAAAGACATTTTTAACATTTCATTCCTTGAATATTGCCTTGTAGTAACAATATCGAGAGCGTCGATTTACTAAATATTCTGAATTAATATCATATCTTCTCCTAGTTGGGCAGCATAGTGACCTTGTGATGAAAAACCATCAGTTACATCCCACTGACCCTGTACCATTCCCTGGAGAGAATGAAAATGCATTTCCTAAAACAAATGCAATTTCATTATATAGATAGAGACATGAGCATGGGCGTGGATATGGCCAGAGATGTGGTCGCAGTCGTGACTGGCATAATAATTCATATCGTGGTAGTCACAAGAATAATTTTCTTAATTGTCCCAAAAGAGACACACCACAGTACCTAAAGTGCAATAATAATATTGAAGCGAAGCAACAAAAGGGAAAACAAAAATTAGTTCAAGATCCTGAATAATCTTGTTATCGTTGAGTTGGAAAATGACACTGGTCACTTACCTATCGTACGCCTAGACATTTTTGTGGATCTTTATCTTAAATGATCATATGGATATTACACATCTAGATGTCTCAAATTTCTTTATAGATCCTAGTGGAAGAATTGACCATTTAATAGGCGATGGGAACATAGATATCAATTAATGTTCTTTGTTATATTATGTTGCTTTGTTTAACCTACTATAGTATTTATGTTGTTTTAACCCACTGTAATGTTGAATTATGTTACTTCAATGCAATTTAACTTTTTCCTGTCTCTATTTTTAATACGTTATAATAAATTGATAGATTTCAAATACATAATGGAGATATCTGTCTAGCAAACAATGCCACTACTCATATAATCCTTTGAGATAAAAGATATTTCTTTACTCTAGAATTATATAAAGCTAATGTCAACACCATATATAGTGTTGCAAACATGATTGAAGGCTGTGGAAGAGCTGGCATCATATTGCCAAATGAGACAACATTTCATATAAATGATGCCTTATAATCTAGCAAATCCAAAAGAAATTTGCGTAGTTTTAAAGATATCCGCCGAAATGGATATCATATTGAGACCATTAATGAGGGTGATATGGAATACCTTTGTATCACATCTATGATTTCAAACAAGAAAAGCTTCCTAGAGAAACTTCCTGATCTCTCGTTGGAATTGTACCCAACTACTATAAATGTCATTAAATCACATGTTGTGATTAACCAAAAGTTCACTGACTTAAATACCATTGTGCTTTGGCATGACCGATTTGGCCACCCAGGGGCAATAATGATGCGGAGAATCATTGAGAATTCACATGAACATCCTTTAAAGAACCAGAAGATTCTTTTACCATGTGAATATTCATGCACCAGTTGTTCTCAGGGAAAACTGATAATGATGCCATCTCCCACGAAGGTGGGTGTCAAATCTCCAATGTTTTTGGAAAGCATTCAAGGAGATATATGTGGACCTATTCATCCACTAAGTGGACCATTTTGTTACTTTATGGTATTGATAGATACATCAACTAGATGGTCTTATGTTTATTTACTTTCATATCATAATGTAACATTTGCGACACTCCTTGCTCAAATCATTACATTAAGAGCATAATTCCTTAATCATCCTATCAAGGCAATACGTCTCAATAATGCTAGTGAATTTACATCGCAAGCATTTAATGAATATTGCATATCAATAGAAATTAATGTTGAACACCCTGTTGCTCACGTACACACACAAAATGGTTTAGTAGAATCTTTGATCAAACGTTTTCAATTAATTGTTAGACCTTTACTAATAAGGATAAAGCTTCCCAGTTCTGCTTGGGGACATGCCATATTGTATGCTGCGACATTAATTCGTATTAGGCCAACTACTTATCACTAGTATTCCCCTTTACAAATTATACTTGGTTACCCACCAAATGTGTGTCACCTAAGAATTTTTGGTTGTGCTGTGCAAGTCCCTATAGCACACCCAAAACGTATTAAAATGGGTCCCCAACGACGATTAGTAATTTATGTTGGTTTTGATTCTCCATCAATCATAAGATACCTTGAAACCTTGATAGGTGATTTCTATACTGCACGATTTGCAGATTGTCATTTTGATGAAACAGTCTTCCTATCATTAGGGAGAGAGAAGCTGAAGTTAGAAGCTCAGCATAAAATTTCATGGAATGCAAAGACATTGGCTCATTTTGATCCTCGTACCAATCAATGTGAACTAGAGGTTCAAAAGATCATTCATTTGCAAATCAATTACCAAATGCATTCATTGATACAAAGAAAATAATGAAATTGCACATACCAGTTACAAATACTCTAGCACGAATTGACGTCTCTGTAGGACAATCCATTACTACAGCAACAAATGACTCTATGGCATGCCTGAAGTGTGGTAGACCCATTGGTGCAAAAGATAAGCTTTCCCAGAAGAAGAAAACACAAGAAACAAAAGAAATGGCAACTCTTGAAGAGACCACACATAATAAAACCAATTTTGGTATAATGATACCTTATGAGAAAGATAAACAAATACCTCTATAAGAGGAAATGCTTCCTGAAGAAGTAATTTCCCTTGAAGCAGAACAAGTAGCCCCTGAAGAGGCACAGGTACCCAAAAATAAAGGGATCTCGATAAGTTATATATCTAATGGGGATATATAGGATCAAAGTGGTATTATTATTGATCATATATTTGTCTTCTCAATATTACTTGAAATCACCAGAGGTGATGAGGATCCTGAACCATAAAGCGTCAAAGAAAGTCGACATAGAAATGATTGGTCAAAATAGAAGGAAGCGATACAGGCTGAGTTATACTCGTAAGTAAAATGAGAGGTATTTAGACCTGTAGTCCAGACACCTAAAGGTATAAAGCTTGTAGGGTACAAATGGGTATTTATACGTAAACATAATAAAAAAAATAAAATATCAGCTATAAAGCCAGACTTGTAGCATAGACCTGGTAATGATTATGAAGAGAAATATTCTCCAATCATGGATACAATTATGTTTCAATTTTTTATAAGTCTAGTAGTCTCAAAAGGACTAGACATGCGTCTTATGGATGTAATTACATCATACCTATATGGATCACTTGATAATGACATATACATGAAAATTCCTAAAGGATTTAAAGTTCCTAAAGCTAGTGATTCACAATCTCATAGCATGTATTCAATCAAGCTACAACGATCACTATATGGATTGAAATAGTCTGGGTGCATGTGGTACAATCGCCTCATTGAATATTTACAAAATGAAAGATATGCAAATAATCTGATTTGTCCCTATATTTTCATAAGAAAATCGGATACCAAATTTGAAATAGAAGCAGTATATGTCGACTGTAGACACCTCATTTTGTGACCCTTAGTTAAGTAGTAAAAATTGATGATCATGCCAAGAAACCTACTCCAAGTAAGAACTTCTTTTGAGAGAGTCCTATTCCCACTAGGACTCCCCTGCTAGAGTTCTAGTTCCCTTAGGACTTCTCCTAATAGAGTCCTATTCCCGCTAGGACTCTCTTGACAAAGTCCCAGTTCCATTAGGACTCCTCATAACAGAATCCTATTCCCGTTAGAGCTCTCCTACAAGAGTCCCAGTCCAAGTAGGACTTTTCCAATTAGATTCTATTTTTCTTTTATCTCATTGGCTCTTGCATGTAGACATCAATTCATTGGTTCGTGCATTATCATAATTATTTATTAATTCATTTAGTTAGGATAATCATTCTTATTTAATTTTGTATTTATTTAATTAGATAATTACCACTCAAGATATGATCCTAGCCCTCCGTTTTAGGGTTTCATCTTAGGCCCTTGGATCGAATCTCTATATTTTCCCATAAATAGAGACCCCAGGCCATCAATTTTTGGGGACACGAATGCAAGACGATTTCCATAGCCTTACACTTTTAGTTTAATTCTAAAGTTCTCTTTACAAGAACTCTCCCTCTCCCGAGGCCGAAGCCTTACGGAAGTGACATCCTCCCTTCACAAAACAAGTCGAGGCGACGCTTTCCAAATTGAAGTCCTAATCTCTATATTTATTAATCGGGAAGAGTCTCTACTTGAAATATGTTTTTTTAGCATATCACTTTTTACTACTTAATCAAGGGTCACAAATGAGGTGTTTACAACTAGCATGGACCATTTTGCCGTATAACTTTTTGTGACCTAGACAACAGTACTTGGCTTCAAAACAAGTAGGAGAAACAACTTCCAATATAATTTTAGTGTATCACACATGCATCCGCATTTATATCATGTGATTAGGACTCCGTCAACAGGAATCCTGGTAAGAGAGTTCTAGTAGGATTAGGACTCCATCAAGAGGAATACTAATGAGAATATGACTCAATCGGGAAGAGTCTCTACTTGAAATAGGTGTTTTTTTAGCATAATGATTAGTTTTTACTACTTAATCAAGGGTCACAAATGATGTGTTTACAACTAGCATGGTCCATTTTGCCATATAACTTTTTGTGACCAAGACAAAAGTACTTGGCTTCAAAACAAGTAGGAGAAACAACTTCCAATATAATTTTAGTGTGTCACACATGCATCCGCATTTATATCATGTGACTATTTAGTTTTAACAAAAAAAGAATTAAATAAATCAAAAAGTACATGTGTTGCATATATGACTGATTGTGGTTAAGACACATTCGGGTAAGAGGAAGTTTCTCCTACCAAGTTTGGAACTCAGTATTGTACTGAGAATTTTATCAAATTTAAGATGAAATATTAAGCAAGGTATCCTTTATTTGGCCAAATTATTGCAACTACATAACCATCTGGTAAAGATCTTAAAGCCTTTATTTTCTACTACATGACAAAAGATATAGAATTCTATAACACAATTTTACTCAATCACCCCTCTTCTTCCACCACGATGACAGTGGTGGAATGCTTTGTTCATTCCTGAAGAAATTATTAGGATCAACCATGGTCTTGACATGTACCAACCTGTTGAAGTTGTTCTTGAAATATTTAATACCCCAAATGCTTGCCTGTATGTAGCTTGTGTTGCCATTATTGTTTACTCCAATGTCAAGATCCCTATAGTTGATGTATGCAAGTCTTGGGGACTTGGAAACATATGGAGCCATGTAACTGTACAGCCTTCTAATCCAAGTTAGATGCCTTTTGGACGCCGCTGTGCCCTCTTCAGCCCAATACACCAAGTGCTGAATTTTGTATATATTGCCAGCTCTGTGTGGGAATGGAATTGAAGACTCTGAAATTTCATCCATCCTTCCACCATATGGACTCAAAATCATCTCAGCAGCCTCTACATCTTCTTCGTAAAACTGTTTCCATATCCCTTCCAATCCACTTTCAGAAATCGGTTCCTTTACATAGTCTGATTTTGCTTTGAAATATGATCGTGCCAGAGGAGTCCTGTCCAGCAAAACATCAAAGGATGCTCCACTTGGGAAACCGGCAAAGTAGAGTATAGATTCAATCCAACTCATTTCGATGCAGTCTTCTTTCACCAAACCCAACTCTGGAAAGCTTTCTTGCATCAACGAAATGAGCTTATCAACTCCACCAAGGAACAACGAGTTGAATGAGGCTTGTATTGTTCTCTTTTCATCTTGGCTAGAATTTAAACTTCTTATGAGGATTCTGATGAATAGATCTTCAGGAAACTTGTGCGCAACATATTGCCACTGATGGACAATCTTGGTTGCATTTTGTTCTAAGGTCCTGCGGACTGTGAAAACAGTTACAGTTGATGGAACAGGAGCCAACTTTATTTTCCATGCGAGAATGACTCCAAAACTAGCACCTCCACCTCCTCTTATGGCCCAAAAGAGGTCTTCCCCCATGGATTCTCTGTCAAGAATTCTGCCATTAACATCCATTAATCGAGCATCGATGATATTATCAGCAGCAAGGCCATATTTACGCAACAAGGTGCCATATCCGCCTCCACTGAAGTGCCCACCAACACCTATAGTAGGGCAAACACCTGCCGGGAAGGCAAGAGTTTTACTTTTCTCAGCAATTCGGTAATAAAGTTCACCGACAGTTGCACCAGCTTGAACCCATGCAGTGCTATTTTCAGCGTCGACAGTGATTGATCGAAGGTTAATCAGATCAACAATAATAAACGGGATATCAGAAACATAAGAAAGGCCCTCGTAGTCATGTCCTCCACTTCGGACTCTAATCTGCATGCCATGGTTTCTGGAACAATAAATGGTAGCCTGAATTTGGGATTCATGCAATGGTGTAACAATAACCAGAGGTTTCGGAGTGGTGGCAGACGAGAATCGAAGGTTTTGTATTGAGAACTCCAAGATAGGTAAATATGAAGCGTTGTTTGGGGTGTAAATGACGTTGGAGATTGAGGCGGAGTGTTGAGAATGAAGAGAAAGACATTGAAGAAAATCTTCATGAGTGTGAGCTGAAGCTTCCCATGAAATTGGGAGGAGAAAAACAAAAAGAAGGGAAAGCAATGAAGTGCTTGGAGTCTTCATTGATTTGTTGCTGTTGATTTTGTGCATGAAAGAGCATAAAAGGCCTGCTATTTATAGTAGTGCTGGGAAAGCTTGTCTGAAGACGAATAAAATGTGAATGTAGCTCTAATTTGTGGCTCCATATCTAGATTAAGATGACTATTCAAACCTCTAGATTCATGTCCCTACCACAATAAATGGGGAAAAGAAAATGAATAACCGTATTTGCATGGCATTTGACACTTGAAATTTGACTATTATTATTATTATTATTATTATTATTATTATGTCACCCCTTGTAACGTCCAACGCAATCTTAAAATTTATAGAGTCATAATAAAACTTAAAATTAATTAAGTCATGGTGAAAGTTATATGAATCTGATGATCATATAAAAATAATTTGACTACTACTACTACTACTATTATTATTCCAAAGGTGTTTTTTGCACTAATAACATGGTAATCACCCCTCGATCACTGGGCTTTTTCAAAGCTTCAATATTCTGTTAAACGATTTTTCGCACCCATGCAAGTGTTGGGGAAAGAAAAATAAAGCGAAAGTCAATAACTAATTTTTCAAAGCTTCAATATTAAGTTTCTCATACTTTTATTAGTCATGAACTGTTTCTTACATAAAAATAATTTTCATTACAAAAATAAAATCTTATATACAAATTTTTAATGAGTTTGTAATTTTTCATTAAACAAATACATACAAATACTCAATTTATGGCATAAAAAACTTGTAATGTCTATTTTAAGTGAAGAAGTTGTGTTTCTTGATATAATTTTTGGGTTACAATATTTTTGACTTCAATTATGTAGAATTAATTA
Organism: Nyssa sinensis; assembly: GCA_008638375.1. Taxonomy (NCBI): domain Eukaryota; kingdom Viridiplantae; phylum Streptophyta; class Magnoliopsida; order Cornales; family Nyssaceae; genus Nyssa; species Nyssa sinensis. The sequence continues at coordinate 12,786,422 of CM018052.1, read as the reverse complement.
ATATAATTATCAATAGATGTCATAAATAGGATATATATATATATATAAATACATATATAACTATTTTATCTCTCTAATAACTGATATTGTAAAAAAAAAAAAACTTAAAATGTATTAATTATTAAGTAATAAAATTATTAGTTATATACTGTGAAATGAAATTAGTTCCTTAAAAAATTATTAAGTATTATTAAATATTAATTATAAGAGGGTAAATTGTACATCAATATAAAAAGGAGAAGAATGAAAAAATGATGCATGGTTTCTTTATTCATGATATATGTGTAGTGCATTCCATAGAAATACATGATTATGGAATGCTCCATGTTGTAATATCATGAACATTCTTGGTTGATATTGAAGAATTTTCGATCGTTCAATGGTCAGAGATATTGACATTTCGTTCCCATTCACTGCCATTTTTCAATAAATGTTGCTTTTGATATTCCAATGTAAGCGACTTTTTCCAACTTGTAAGATTTTGAAATTAATAAATCATATTGTCTCTCTTTCCCTTTTTCCTTTTCAATTTTTTGGAGTAAGGATTATTAGACGTACGGTTTTTTTGCCGCCAACACAAGCAAGAGGATTTATTGATACGAAGAAAACAACAACAACACCAACATTCTGAATATTCCAAACAAATACAAAAACCACCCAACACCGACCCAACCAAAGAGGGGACCAAACAACACAATCAAAAACCAAAAACGAACCCAACCAAGATGGCGGGTCTTCAAACCAAAATTCCGTATCTTCAATGAATCAATGACAGATCATCGTCTTGCCAATTCATCAGCAACCATTACATTGGCAAACCAGAGTTTCCAGACTTCAGCTTCCTGTCGTAATTGTAAGACATCTTGAAAAAACACATCAAGCTCGGGAGGGAAGAAGTAATATTCTTTAGCAACGAAGCTAAATACTAGTTATCTATTTCAATTTCCAAAGCACAAAAACCTGTTGCAAGAAAAAATTTAATAGGGTCGTTCTTCCGTGGTTCCTGAATAGGTACATAATTGGTATTAGGTTCCGTCCAAATTTTCTTAACCCAAAAGTCCCTCATATTTTACTTGACCAAAATAACCCTCTATGTAAAAACATAGAAAAATTGGTGAAACTCTCATTTCTGTGCCCAGCCCATTGCCACATCACCACTTCTTTGTTTTAGAAACTTTAAAATTAACTAACTTGTAATATATAAATTTTTGTTTCATAAAAATTATATATTTGGACTCTAAAAATCAAATTCTATCAAACAAAATCCATATTGCATAAGAAATTCTGTAAAAAAAATTCATCTTTTTCAACAGAGAAATTTTGTAAAACATTATGTGTCCACTAAATATGGACAAAGGAATGTCTTTGTCTTGGGACAGAGAACTTTGAGAAATTACTTCAAAAAAAAAAAAAAAAAAACATTACACATTTTTTTAACAATACATCAAACAATTTTTATTCCTTAGGAAAATTGTAATACTTTAACATTAATAAAACAAAAAAAAAATTAAAAATTATGTCAAAAAATTCACATTTTTTCAACAGAGATGTTTAAAAAATTCTATCTGAATAGAAATTTGAAATTTTTCTTAAATTAAAAAAAAAGTATTCTACATGTTTTTAAAAATATATCAAACAAATTTTGTTTCTTAAAAAAGCGGTAATACTTTAACATTGATAAAACAAAAAAAATTATATAGAGGAAAGAAAACACAACCAAAAAAAAAAAAAATACAGCAACAAAGAAAATTCTTTGCCAAAAAATTATGTGTCCAAAAAAATCGTGAAAACTTCTTAGAAGTCTTAACACAATTATTTTTTTTTTGTTTTAAGATAGAACTGACAAAAGTTGTTCAGACCTTTAATCGAAATTCATTAAGCCCATCATTTTATTTAAAGTTTGGAGGAAAGTTTTGCCAAATACAGTACCAACACATTACTCCCACGAGAAACAAACAGCACTCCACGCCTAAAATTCACTATCCAAAAGAGAATAAAAAACAATTATTTCTTTATGCATGGAAGACTGGTTGCTTACTTAAAACTGATCAAAAGGTGTAAATTTGGGACCATCCGGACAGGTCTTGCAATCAGGAGAGAGAAGCGATGTGGTTCTTGTTGTCCCATATAATACTAGGGCTGTAACTCAGGCGGACTGGGCCGGGCCGGGTCATGCTCGAGACCTGTTTAGGCTCAGCCTGAGTTTTGAGGCAATCAGCCCAGGCCTGTCCCGAGCCCAACCCATGTTAAAACTCGTTTGTTTCAGGTTAGGCCCAAGCCCGACCAATTAACAAACAACACAAGTCACCAATACACAAAGAGGGGGGGAATCTATTTCAAAGGACTCAATTGAACAAAACAAAGGAAAAGTCCATGAATCAAAGCATAACAAAGTAAAGAAAATAGAACAAATATCAATCAAACGTTTTTTTAAAAATAAGACTAGATGGTTGCAACAACTAACATTTAAGATTAAATGAAAATTTGAACAACACAAGTCACGGTGATGATGGCAAACTGATAGTGTAGCATCGTCAATCAAACCCTCATATCGAAGGCATCGTTCATGGTTCTAACATGGTATGACACAATATAGGCATCACTCATCTTCAACTTTTATCGTGAACATCTTGAAACCACTGAGTCGTTGAATTTGCAACAAGGACCTCCATCAATAACGACTATGGCGAGAGCTCGAAAGAGGACTTGAGATTGTCGTTGGCTTTGATCTCTCAATAAGGAAGAAGTGAGAACAATGGAGATGGTCGGAGCTCCTGAACCACAGACCCAGCCCTGCCTGAATTTAGTTTCAGGCTTTAAACTTTCAGTCTAGACCCATTCCGATTTTTTACAAAATGCTGGGTTCAATAACATACATATAGCCACTATTGAATTCAAAAAAGGAAATATAATAATATGAGACCAGAGAATAACTAAATGACATGCAGTGTTGATAAACAAATGAACCAAGCTTGTATTATGTATATTAACTATATTTTTAGGATCCATAAAGGGAAAGGCAAAATTTACCACTAACAAAGAACCGAAACTGCAAGTGAGTAAATCTCTACTTTAAATTGCATATTTTATTATTCTGTTTTGAAGTGCTATGGTGATTTGTAAAATGCCTATTTAAATTATAAAGTTAAATATACAACTCTCATTATTTCAAGCATATCTATTATTCCATTTGTGAAATTATGTTAAATATTTAAAAATGAATATGTTTTTCAATCAAGCTAGTTATATGTTCTTTTGAAAATAAATATTTCTTAATGATAAAATTGGAATCATCATTCCAAAAATCAAACCCAATTTCATGTTTTAAAACCCTTTTGAAGATCAAAATTGGAATCAACTTTCTTAGAATCAAACCAAATTTTACATATGAAATTGTTGAACCCTTTTTTTCAAAATCAAACTGGAATAATCTTTTCTTAAATTAAACTCAATTTTACATTTGGGGTCATGGATCTCTTCTTTTCAAATAGAATAGAATCATCTTTCTTAAAATCAAATCCAATTTCACATTTGAAATTGTAGAATCTTTTTCAAATCAAATTCTAATTTCACATCTGAAATTGCGGACCCTTTTCAAAATAAATTGAAATCATCTTTCTTAAAATCAAATTTCACCTCTAGAATTGTGAAATCTTTTATATTGGAATTAATTTACAACTCAAAACTCAAATTTTACACTGTCGTAGGCTTTATATCTCACATCATCTTAAATTCCTGACACACACACTCTCTCTCTCTCTATTTAATTGATCTCTCTCTCCAGTCATCACTCTTATCTCTATTCTCTCTATTTAATCTCTCTTTTTATTTAATTTTCTTTCTCTACTAACGTTCTGTTATCTAAATTAATGTCTCTCTCTCTCTCTCTTCATTTCTGTGTAATTAATCTCTCTACATATCTAATTTTCTCTCTCTCCTCCGACTCTCTCCTTACTAAATTAATTTCTCCCGCTCTCGCTTCATTGATCACTCTCATCCCTCGTTATACATACTGTCGGATCTCTCTCTTTATACATTATTAATAATAATTATATATACACATTACTAAATATAGTAACAAATCATAAATAGTATATATTAAAAATTAAATAATAAAAGCTAAACTCCCTCTAATAAAATACTTGTGTTTTCAACCGATTCACACATTCATTTTCACCACAATTGTACGACATCTAAAATATGAAATAAGAATATTAGATTATTAAAATTTCTTTCATAACTTTACTGTCCAAGTTATTTTCAATTTGAAATATCATACTAAAATTAACATTGAGTTATTAAGGGAAAAAAAAAGAATTTAACAGTTACAACAATCTGTATTTGGATTAAGGATTCAAGAACACTTCAATAATATGAATTTAAAAAAATGAATTTTTCATCATCTAAAAAAAATATCAAGTTGAAATATTTGATGTTAGCACATGAAACTTTAAAAGTCCAAAACCACTTATCTCTATCTCCATTATCATGTTTATTAAAAATAAATGATTCATTACTTATTTTTTTAACATATATTATTTATTATTATTATTAGCACTATATATATACATGTTGTTATGAAAGTGGGTGCCAATCACACCCACTTGAAATAGACATGGCAACTATGTCATAAGGCATAAACTAATGGATGCCAATGAAATTCTAAAACTCAAGGTGGCAAAATGCTTATATGGACGACCCTAACAGAAAAGATTAGGTACAAACTTCTGAAGTAAATAATACTACTAAGAGAGATAGCAACAACTAAGTTGTACACATAGTGAATTCTCTATTGTACTCACTTATATAAATAGTGAAAATCCTTCTCTCTTTTATATGTAGACATAGGCCTGAATCTGAGTCACGTAAATATTTGTGTGCACTGATGTGATTGAATATTGTCCATCAACTTTATAATATGTTATCAGTACGAAGCTCTGGTCCATGATAGAGGTATTGAAATAGAAGTAATATTTGATACATTTGAATCTAAATATTGCCTTTATTTTATTTATATTATGTTAAATCTCAACAAGCTTGAATTTGTTGCGTTAGATATCACGGGAAAGAATTATTTATCCTGGATCTTTGATGCTAAACTTCACCTTGAAGCCAATAGTCTCGGTGATACTATTAAAGAAAAAAAACATAGCATCTTTGAAGGATCGTGCACATGCACTGATATTTCTTCATCATCATATTCAAGAAGGCCTAAAGCCAAATATCTAATGGTAAAAGATCCACTAATCATTTAGAGGAATCTAATAGAAAGGTATGACTATCAACGTACTATCATTCTCCCAAGGGCTAGGTATGATTGACTGCACCTGAGGTTGCAGGATTTTAAATCAATCAGTGAATACAATTCTGCATTATTCAGAAATACTTCGCAATTGAAATTGTGTGAAGAGAATATTACAGATGCAAACATGTTGGAAAAGACATTTTTAACATTTCATTCCTTGAATATTGCCTTGTAGTAACAATATCGAGAGCGTCGATTTACTAAATATTCTGAATTAATATCATATCTTCTCCTAGTTGGGCAGCATAGTGACCTTGTGATGAAAAACCATCAGTTACATCCCACTGACCCTGTACCATTCCCTGGAGAGAATGAAAATGCATTTCCTGAAACAAATGCAATTTCATCATATAGATAGAGACATGAGCATGGGCGTGGATATGGCCAGAGATGTGGTCGCAGTCGTGACTGGCATAATAATTCATATCGTGGTAGTCACAAGAATAATTTTCTTAATTGTCCCAAAAGAGACACACCACAGTACCTAAAGTGCAATAATAATATTGAAGTGAAGCAACAAAAGGGAAAACAAAAATTAGTTCAAGATCCTGAATAATCTTGTTATCGTTGAGTTGGAAAATGACACTGGTCACTTACCTATCGTACGCCTAGACATTTTTGTGGATCTTTATCTTAAATGATCATATGGATATTACACATCTAGATGTCTCAAATTTTTTTATAGATCCTAGTGGAAGAATTGACCATTTAATAGGCGATGGGAACATAGATATCAATTAATGTTCTTTGTTATATTATGTTGCTTTGTTTAACCTACTATAGTATTTATGTTGTTTTAACCCACTGTAATGTTGAATTATGTTACTTCAATGCAATTTAACTTTTTCCTATCTCTATTTTTAATACGTTATAATAAATTGATAGATTTCAAATAGATAATGGAGATATTTGTCTGGCAAACAGTGCCACTACTCATATAATCCTTTGAGATAAAAGATATTTCTTTACTCTAGAATTATATAAAGCTAATGTCAACACCATATCTAGTGTTGCAAACATGATTGAAGGCTGTGGAAGAGCTGGCATCATATTGCCAAATGAGACAACATTTCATATAAATGATGCCTTATAATCTAGCAAATCCAAAAGAAATTTGCGTAGTTTTAAAGATATCCGCCGAAATGGATATCAGATTGAGACCATTAATGAGGGTGATATGGAATACCTTTGTATCACATCTATGATTTCAAACAAGAAGATCTTCCTAGAGAAACTTTCTGATCTCTCGTTGGGATTGTACCCAACTACTATAAATGTCATTAAATCACATGTTGTGATTAACCAAAAGTTCACTGACTCAAATACCATTGTGCTTTGGCATGACCGATTTGGCCACCTAGGGGCAATAATGATGCGGAGAATCATTGAGAATTCACATGAACATCCTTTAAAGAACCAGAAGATTCTTTTACCATGTGAATATTCATGCACTAGTTGTTCTCAGGGAAAACTGATAATGATGCCATCTCCCACGAAGGTGGGTGTTAAATCTCCAATGTTTTTGGAAAGCATTCAAGGAGATATATGTGGACCTATTCACCCACTAAGTGGACCATTTTGTTACTTTATGGTATTGATAGATACATCAACTAGATGGTCTCATGTTTGTTTACTTTCATCTCATAATGTAACATTTACGAGACTCCTTGCTCAAATCATTACATTAAGAGCATAATTCCTTAATCATCCTATCAAGGCAATACGTCTCAATAATGCTAGTGAATTTACATCGCAAGCATTTAATGAATATTGCATATCAATAGAAATTAGTGTTGAACACCCTGTTGCTCACGTACACACACAAAATGGTTTAGTAGAATCTTTGATCAAACGTCTCCAATTAATTGTTAGACTTTTACTAATAAGGATAAATCTTCCCAGTTCTGCTTGGGGACATGCCATATTGCATGCTGTGACATTAATTCGTATTAGGCCAACTACTTATCACTAATATTCCCCTTTACAAATTATACTTGGTTACCCACCAAATGTGTTTCACCTAAGAATCTTTGGTTGTGCTGTGCAAGTCCCTATAGCACACCCAAAATGTACTAAAATGGGTCCCCAACGACGATTAGTAATTTATGTTGGTTTTGATTCTCCATCAATCATAAGATACCTTGAAACCTTGATAGGTGATTTCTATACTGCACGATTTGCAGATTGTCATTTTGATGAAACAGTTTTCCTATCATTAGGGAGAGAGAAGCTGAAGTTAGAAGCTCAGCATAAAATTTCATGGAATGCAAAGACATTGGCTCATTTTGATCCTCGAACTAATCAATGTGAACTAGAGGTTCAAAAGATCATTCATTTGCAAATCAATTACCAAATGCATTCATTGATACAAAGAAAATAATGAAATCGCATATACCAGTTACAAATACTCCGGCACGAATTGACGTCTCTGTAGGACAATCCATTACTACAGCAACAAATGACTCTATGGCATGCCTGAAGCATGGTAGACCCATTGGTGCAAAAGATAAGCTTTCCCAGAAGAAGAAAACACAAGAAACAAAAGAAATGGCAACTCTTGAAGAGACCACACATAATAAAACCAATTTTGGTATAATGATACCTTATGAGAAAGATAAACAAATACCTCTATAAGAGGAAATGCTTCCTGAAGAAGTAATATCCCTTGAAGCAGAACAAGTAGCCCCTGAAGAGGCACAGGTACCCAAAAATAAAGAGATCTCGATAAGTTATGTATCTAATGGGGATATATAGGATCAAAGTGGTATTATTATTGATCATATATTTGTCTTCTCAATATTACTTGAAATCACCAGAGGTGATGAGGATCCTGAACCACAAAGCGTCAAAGAAAGTCGACATAGAAATGATTGGCCAAAATAGAAGGAAGCGATACAGGCTGAGTTATACTCGTAAGTAAAACAAGAGGTATTTAGACCTGTAGTCCAGACACCTAAAGGTATAAAGCTTGTAGGGTACAAATGGGTATTTATACGTAAACATAATAAAAAAAATAAAATATCAGCTATAAAGCCAGACTTGTAACACAAGATTTTTCGCATAGACCTGGTAATGATTATGAAGAGACATATTCTCCAATCATGGATACAATTATGTTTCAATTTTTTATAAGTCTAGTAGTCTCAAAAGGACTAGACATGCGTCTTATGGATGTAATCACATCATACCTATATGGATCACTTGATAATGACATATACATGAAAATTCCTAAAGGATTTAAAGTTCCTAAAGCTAGTGATTCACAATCTCATAGCATGTATTCAATCAAGCTATAACGATCACTATATGGATTGAAATAGTCTGGGTGCATGCGGTACAATCGCCTCATTGAATATTTACAAAATGAAAGATATGCAAATAATCTGATTTGTCCCTATATTTTCATAAGAAAATCGGATACCAGATTTGAAATAGAAGCAGTATATGTCGACTGTAGACACCTCATTTTGTGACCCTTGGTTAAGTAGTAAAAATTGATGATCATGCTAAGAAACCTACTCCAAGTAAGAACTTTTTTTGAGAGAGTCCTATTCCCACTAGGACTCCCCTGCTAGAGTTCTAGTTCCCTTAGGACTTCTCCTAATAGAGTCATATTCCCGCTAGGACTCTCTTGACAAAGTCCCAGTTCCATTAGGACTCCTCATGACAGAATCCTATTCCCGTTAGAGCTCTCCTACAAGAGTCCCAGTCCAAGTAGGACTTTTTTCGATAGAGTCCCACTCTCGTTAGGACTCTTTTGTCAAAGTCCTAGTCCAAGTAGGACTTTTCCAATTAGATTCTATTTTTCTTTGATCTCATTGGCTCTTGCATGTAGACATCAATTCATTGGTTCGTGCATTATCATAATTATTTATTAATTCATTTAGTTAGGATAATCATTCTTATTTAATTTTGTATTTATTTAATTAGATAATTATCACTCAAGATATGATCCTAGCCCTCCGTTTTAGGGTTTCATCTTAGGCCCTTGGATCAAATCTCTATATTTTCCCATAAATAGAGACCCCAGGCCATCAATTTTTGGGGACACGAATGCAAGACGATTTCCATAGCCTTACACTTTTAGTTTAATTCTAGAGTTCTCTTTACAAGAACTCTCCTTCTCCCGAGGCCGAAGCCTTACGGAAGTGACATCCTCCCTTCACGAAACAAGTCAAGGCGACGCTTTCCAAATTGAAGAACAAGTTGGAGATTTTCCCGATCAAAGCCTCCAATCCAGATTTTTCTAGTCGAAGTGCTGCCCGGCTACCACAACTAAATAAGGTACGCTTTCAAACCCTTAATAGTTTTCTTTAGATCTGGTTGATCTCGCCTCTTTTATCACTCTTGATAAAAGATGGTAAATTAGAGAAATACGTGACTCTGATTCTGTTTTCTAAATCGATACGTAGGAAGCCTTCAAGCCTAAGTTAGATCTTCTTTCTATATTTTTTGTTTTATTTTATTTATTCATGTTAGATTCTTTATTATTTATTTCTTTCGGACTCACCTCTCTCTTTTCAGTTTCTCATAACAAAATAGCCTTGTAAGTGAATATTCAAGACCGATCCATTCAGATTGGGCAGGGTGGGTGCCTAACACCTTCCCACTCGGTACCTTAGCCCTTGAATCCATTCTTTCTTTGGTTTTCACTTTATTTTAGTCCCTTATTTTATTTGATCCATGTCAAGGGATCTTTAGAATATAATTAGGAGACAAGGCAATTTAAATTTTGATTATTTCATTCCTTTTTAGTTTCTTTTCAATTATATTCAAGTGTGACGGGTTTGCTTGTTTCTTGCCCAAAAATAAGTTGGCGACTCCTCAATCTCTCTATCTCCCATAAGAGGCATTTCTTCTCACCTTAAGAGAAAGAGACAGTTGGGATCCCTCTAAATCTTTAAAAAGGATGACATACTTCATTTTTTCTGGTGTTGGCGCCCGTAGTGGCGACTCCACTAGGGAATGATGAGGGCTAGACTCGGTGAAGTATTCACTTCAAGGATATTTTGTTTACTTGTTTTATATTCATTTATTTTTATGCTTTATGATAGATGAATTTATGTATGCTTGAATGTATGGATGGATGAATAAAAAGGACTAAATTTGAGTGCCTTGCACACACATCACTTTCATACATTACATTTGCACTACATACCCTTTAAACTTCAGACAGTTAGTAGCCCACGCCCCGTATGCTCACTCAGCTTGACGAGTGTCGCTGGTGAAAGCCCCCCATTCCTTGATCAAATACCGCTTGACCGAGGACACTACATTCTAATGGGCTTCGGATGATATGCATAAAGGTGATGCGGTACCGTTTGACTATAATCATTACAATCTAATGGTTGTGGGGGGTATATGGCACGTCTTGTCAGAAGGGGAACCTTGAACCTTTACCCGATCGAAGCGTTATGCATATAATCTACCCTAGATTCAAGATTTAAGACTTTAAACCCAATTTTTGTAAGACACACACAGACTTTTTCTCACAATTCTGCAAAGTTAGAAAATCAAAAAGGTAAAAAAAAATACCCCTCTCTATTGGCCGATCGGCACAGAGGTTAAAAGCCTCTGTGTGCTGATCGGCACACAAAGAACTACCTTCCCGCTTTGTAAACTTTTTCCTATTTTCTGAAACTTTTTTTGAAAAACTCTAATTTTTTTCCTGAAAAACCAATTTTGTAAGCTACAATGGGGCTACAAATGAGACTTTCTTGGGTTTTCCTTGAAACCAAACAAGTTAATAACACATGTGTTTTTCAAAAACAAGTACCCACATCTGGCTTGGAAATAGGCTAGCCAAGGCTGACAAAATGACTTTCAAAAGGAACTTTTTAGGTTTGTTCTCATTACACAATTAGAATCAACTTGATTTCTAATCAAGTATCACGCTTTATGGTTTGATTCTAGTAAAGATCTGGGTTATGTTTGATAGGATTCGAATCTTTAAGAATCTTTCTCTCAAAACCTAGAAATGACTCTCATTCAAGTCCCTCATTATGCCAAAATTTAGGGGCTAGGTATGACTTCCGAGATTTTACAATTTGAATTCTTTAGTAGTCTTAGGAATCAAGTCGGGCTCCAATTTGTGGCCCCCCTCTCAATTCTTCCTATCATGCCAACCACTCGAGATAGGTTTTCAATTCCTTTTCAAGAGTTACCACTTTTTAGGATTCTCATCTCGTCAATCAAGGTTCATCTTGACCCCTTTAGTAAGGTATAATCAATTCTATTAGGATTAACCTTTAGAATTACTTTCCTTATTCAAGTAAATCATTCCATCCTCTTAGGACTTAGGGGCTACCTAGGCATTATGCCCTTACTTTTTTTCAAAAATCCAAAAATCTCAAAATTTCAAATTTCAAAATTCAAAATTGAAATTCATTTTCTACTGAGGAATGATCTTCTTATCCATTTAGATTGGATCTTATCCTACTCAAAAGTTTGAAATCAAAACAATCTTTGCACTATTGGCTTGGATTCAAACTCCTCTATGCTCATTTGGTGATAAAAAAAATTTATTGAGGTTTCTTATCCTAATGTAGCTCTTATTCCCTCAGTTGAGCCCAAAACCCATGGCATCAAAATCAAGTCAATCACTACAATTGTGGATCAAGATCAATTACTCCTGATTTTAGCTGAAATTAGAAAAGACGTGGCCGATTAAAAAGATGAAACACAAAGGCTCTCCTAGATAGTCCAAGAACTGTTACGAAAAGGATTACCACTACCTTCACTAGTCCTAGCTGGGCCTAACAATGCTCCTAATAACCAAACACCTATACCTCCTTAAGATCATCTCCCATAGAATCAACAGGCCCAAAATGCAACCATACATGATCAATTTAATTGAGCCAAACAAAATAGGCCCCAAAATGAAGTCAAACCTCAAGAGAAGCCCAACACTAATGAAGAGGCCCTTCTCAAAAGGATGAAAAAAGATGGAAGCCCTTATATGCAAATCCAAGCGTGGAGATGACATGATTGATATCCACAAACTCTCTCTATATTTAAAGGTTTGTTTTCCCTACAAGTTCAAAATGCCAAACTTAGACAAATTCAATGGGACCACATACCCAAAGACCCATCTCAAGCTTTATGTTCGGGCCATGCAACCAATAAGGCATACAATTGAAATGATGGCTCAAATGTTCCACCAAACACTAACTGAGGCAGCTCTCTACTAGCTCTTAGACTTGGAAGAGCCCAAATCCAAAGACTGGGAACAACTCTACAGTGCCTTTATCAAGTAGTACAAGTACAACAATAACTTAGACATCACAGTTAAGGACCTTGAGACCACCAAGAAAGAACCCAACGAGACTCTTTCAACTTTCACCACTCGATGAAGGGCCAAAGCGGCCCAAATGGTCAACAAGCCGAGTGAATCCGAACAAGTGCAAATGGTGAAGAAGAACTTATTTCCCATCTACCATGAATCATTGTTTGCCTACTACTTTGAGACTTTCAAAGCTCTTATAGGGGTTGGAATCCAAGTTAAGGATGCAATCAATAATGGAACATTGAGGAAGCCCACACAAAATATCAAGCCCAATAACTCAGAGATCAAAGTCAAAGTTTTAACTCCACAATAGTCTTTCTCTTGGTCTGTTAGTTCAATTGCCTCATCGCCACCAAATTCATCTTGAATGTGCCCATCAAGGACATTCTCAAAACTCTTTGCATCATTGAGCTAAGTTTTTCAAAAGCTTTGCGAAGAAGAGCATATCCAACCTTTGGATCCTCAACCCACTCCAAACCCAATACCTAAGAGCTATGATTTGAGCAAGCATTGTGCCTACCATTAATGTGTAGGCCACTCCACTAATCATTGCACCATGTTGAGGCATGTTATCCAAGATTTGAGTGATAAACAAGCCATTGGGCCTCCTCCTTCAAGGATTAACCAAGATTAACCCACAACCAAGAATAAAGAGCTTTCCAAGCCAAGGATCAATCTTTTATTCTTCATGGATAATTTCTATCTTTCTTTCCTCATGTTTTAATAAAGATTCTCTTAGGAAACTTTCAAAAAAGTGTTTGCATGATTTATCTTGATTCTTTAAGAAAATGAATGTTATCAAATTCACAATAAGATTGAATGTGTTGAATTTGTGTATCATCAAACTTCATAAATCATATTGATTTTCTTATTGTTCACCAATTCATCCATTTGTCTTAAAGGCATCTTGTCTGATTCAATCACCATCCAAAGAAAATAATGATGACCCTAAGCAAACATCAACATCCCAAGTCTCAACAATGTGATTGTTTTCTAAAAGCAAGCAATTCCAAAGATAGGAGGCCATCACTTGGGAAACCAAATCTGTCCTATGACCCATATCAAAGATATCCACTTGCAAACACTTTGAGCCTACCAGATTGACCTTTCTTAAACCCGTCTACCAAACCCTAGGGGGGAAAGTTTAATATATGTGCACTATCGCAATGCCATCATAGAAGAATCAAAGAGGAAAAAGAAGAAACATATTTGTCCCATGTGAAAGAAAACATTTCCAAGTAATGAATGAAAAACAATCATCAAAGAATAATCAAAAGCAAAAAGAAGAAACATTTTTGCCTCATGAAAGAAAACATTTTCAAGCAAGGAAGTGACAAAATAACTATCAAGGAAAAATCAAAAACCAAGGAAAAGAAAATTTTTGCCTCATCAAAAGAAGCATTTTCCAAGCAAGGAAGTAAGAAATTAGTTAATCAAGCTTTGAATGGCTCAAAGAACTTTAAGCAAGCAATGAACTACGTTAGACCTGATTCTCCAAAAGAGATACGTAAGTAGCCTAAGAAGTCACTTTAGGCTCAGTCATAAAGGTCATGCTAAGAATCGGTCATGTATATAAAATTCATGCACATGAAAGTCATTCTAAGAAATGATATGCATATCAAGGTTATGCACATCAAAGCTATGCACATCAAGGAGATGCACACAAGGGGCTTGGTACCATGAACACGGGTTTTTAGGCCTTATATACCTTTCATTTGGTAAACCTTACCCTAGCCTACATTTCACCCCTAATAATAAGACCACCTTGAGGTATTGCTTGCTTAAGGAAATTGTCATATTTCAACTCAGAACTTTTTCACAGGGGTCCTACAAATAGATGGATCATGTAACAAACAGTTTCGGACAAGAGGCTTCCTCCTTACCAATATGAACCACATTGCTTCTTCATTCTTCACCCATTTTTTGAAGGAACTCATCAAAGAACTCCTTACCTACTTATTTGCACCAAATTGCTTTCACTTTTTGAAGTAACTCATCCTTGCGTCACAAGGGACTCTCATATGCCTTATTCATTCTAAGACTAACTCATACTCTTACAAATCATAAAATTTGCCCTAATCAATGGGCTCATTCATGCCAATATAAGGACCTTTTTTCCATCTAAAGGGTTCTATTTCACCTTTGCCTTACTTTGACAACTTTGCCCACATCTTGGGTAAATCTCCATCACTTTGGCTTTCCCAAAATTTCTTTCATTCAAATGATTATCTTTTGTGAAAGTCAATGATTCTCATTTTCTCGATTGATTAGACTGAATCATGCTCAAAACAAATACTTTGAAATTTTGAAAGGAATCTCCCAAATCATTTGGAAGGCTAAAAATAAGTTTTATCTATGAACTTAAAGATAAATTTTTAGCTAATCAAGTCTTCTAAGCCTTCATCTCCTTAGTTCAAAGCTCGAGCATATTTTCCCAAATCATCTTCAAAGATGGGAAACCTCACCATTCAAAACCAAGCGATGGTTCTTTTTACCTAAATAACCAATTTGATTGCCAATGATCTAGGGTCTAGTAGAGTCCAAGCCAAAATTCAGAATTTTCTCTAAATGAAAATTCCTTTTCAAAAATGGAAAAAACATGTTTCACAACATTTTCTCTCATTCAATGAATTTTTTACTCCTATCTAAGTTGAGTACATTCTCTTCGCTCCTAACTGAGTTGAGTATATTCTCCTTACTCGTATCTAAGTTGAGTAAATTTTATATTCCTCTAGCTGAAGCAAGAATTCTTCGTCAATACGATTTTTTTCATACCTTTCCACATTCCTACTTAGTCTAGTTCTACCTCGCTCTATCTAAGTCAAGGTTGCTTCTTTCATATCTTGTCTCTTCACTATCTAAGGCAAGCATTGACATCAACTCGTATCACTAGTTGTGTGTATCGCATTGAGTGTAACTCCTTTCAAAGTTGAGTATACTTCTTGTTCTCCTATTCTAAGAAAGAGTTAAGTAACATGGCCTTATGGTCTGAAACTCGACTAAACTCTTCCCCATAGAGTCACACTGAATTCCATCATTCTAGTAGAGTTAACCCAAGTCATCTTCCGAGCAAGTCACAAATTTAATCAAGTCATTCTTCCCTTCGAGTTTTCATTTTCCAATAAATACTCATCTCATTAAAAATCCTATTAGGATAGCATTCCTTTCAAGTAAGTCGTTTGATGATGCATTTTATAAACCTATTGGGATAGAGTTTCCTTTTAAGTAAGTTGTCTGAGGACGCATTTTATCAACCTATTAGGATGAAATTCCCTTATAGGTAAAAACTTTTAAGGACGTAATCCGTCTAGGAAAAAAAACCGTCTGATGACGTAATCCATCTAGGCAAATGCTTTGAGGACGTAATCCATCTAGGAAAAAATCATCTGAGGACGTAATGCATCTAGGAAACAAATAGTCTGAGCACGTAATCTATCACGACCTAAAACCCACCCTATGCGGATCTCGTATCGCGGGGCTGACCCTGTGACCATCCCTATTTTTTTTCTTTCTATGTATCAATGACAACAATGTATAATGTAAAACTTAAATAATAAATCAGCAAAAATCTTAAATACATCAAATGATTCTACAATTCCAAAACAAGAACCGACATAACCTCACTCTTAGGTGGTGAATACATGGGAGAAACTACATCACTTCTAACATATTCCTCAACTATCCCCCTGCGGTCTTGGACTCCTACTGTGGTCCTGCAACATCCTTACCTGAAAATATAGTAAGTTGGTGTGAGCTAAACGAAGCTCAATAAGTAAATTCCCATCTCTGACATAAGTTAGGGTTAACATAGAAAGAATATAAACTCATTGGGTGAACATGATAGCCAATCATGAAATGAGATGTTGTGATAGCCAATAATGGTGAAATGCTACAATGGCAAATGAATAGTAAGTTACAGTGATACCAAGCTGTCACGACCCGAAACCCACCCTATGCGGATCTCGTATCGTGGGGCCAACCCAATGGCCGTCCCTACTTTTTCCATTCTTTTACCAATGATAACAGTAAATAATATAGACATGACATTAAAGTGCGGAAGCTTTATTACAATTATTATTCAAAGACAAAACTTCAAACTAACAATAAACTGATCTTAAACCACTCTTAGGTGGTGAGTACATGGGAAAGACTTCATTCATTACTCTTATGCTCCTCAACTGTCTCCTTAAGCTCCTGATCTCCTACTATGGTTCTGTCACATTCTCACCTAAAAAATTTAGTAAGGGGTGAGCTACAAACTCAGTAAGTAGAAGCCTATCCCCAATACGGGTGGGGATGACATAAATGAATACAAGTCAAAGTAACATGATAGCCAGTCATGATAACGATTCCAGTCAACTGTAAATTGCCACAATGGCCAATGAGCGACAAGGTACAATATCAGTCAAGAGTAACCAATGAATGACAACGTACAATAACCGTCAAGAGTAACAGTGTAGCATGAATATAGAATAGGCTCGATGAACACAATCAACATAAATACTGCCATAATGGAACGGTCACAGTCAAGTCCAATGAATCAAACCAATCAACATAGAACAATATCAATTAACAAGGATGATGCCTTTACTCTGCTCAGGGTTTGGCAGACCCTCGGTCTTTTGGGGCCCGGCATACCCCCATTAACATAAATGCATATAAAATGCCCATTTTCCTTAATGCGTAAAAACGCCATAATTGCCACATGTCCTTTTTGACCTGTTGGTCCCAGTCAATGAGATAGCATCAGATAGGTAATGTGACTGAGCACAAAACCAGGCACTTAACATAAATTAAGATTCTATAGTATTCCATATGAATGTGCAAAACATGGAACATCATAACGTAACATACAGTAAATGGTTATCAGTGAAATGAATCAGTCATGCAACATCAACCAATAGGCATCCACCAGGTAGAGCAATATCCATGGTGGGAACAATGACAGTGAATACATATATGAGTACAAGATTGGCAGTAATGGAAAGAACGTGGCTTGGAAACCACGTATCAAAGATAGGAATCCACTTACCTCATCAACGTCTTAATATCCCGTGACTTTCTCCTTTCCTTTTGACTTGCCTATAAATCATTAAACACGTTTCAGCTTTCATATCATTTACCAAATTTATGCCTCGTTACTTTAAATACCTCCCGTACTAATTTATGCTTTACGATTTCCATTTTACACTTAATTTACCCAAGGGCAAAATGGTCATTTACGTGTCTCTACTTTTTGGGTTCTGTTTTCATAAGTTGGACTTCACCGTTGAGTCCAGTAGGTTTGAATTAATAAAAATCCACTATTTACTTAACTAAATCGGAGTCCGTTTGACTAACCTTCAACGTAGGGGCATTTTGGTCATTTTGGCATTCTACGGTTATTTTTTTTTTTCGGGACTCCGTCTCGTAAAATGGACCTCACCATTAAATTCAGTGGGTCCAAAATAGTAAGTTTTCATTATTCATTCTACAAATTTACGCGTCGAAATTAAATTTAAAATTTATTCATTTAAACCATTTATTTACATTAATTAATCTAGCTAATACATATTAGTATTTGAGCCCAAACAGACCACATGTGCCTTGGTGGCACAGTGGCTAAGCTTCTCACCCTTTCCCCTTTGGTCACAGGTTCAATTCGCTGCCCATACCATTTTTTTCATTTTCTGTTAATACATGTTTCATTTTTTTTTTTTTATTTCCTGTTCAAGTTTAAGCCAACCATTGGATAGCTCTCCTTTCTAACCAAACACTATCTAAACTCGAATTTAAAAATTTACCCATGAAGTACAAGTGTTGGGCAGTCATCTGAATGGTTGGGTCGGGTCAGACCCGACCCGGTTTGGCCAAAATAAAATCGGAAAACAGCAGCCGCGCAGCAGCCATTTCCAGCGTACAGGTTGTCTTCTTCGTCAACGGCGACTCGCCGGTGACGGGTTTCTTGCGTTTTTCAGCGGGGTTAACACCTACGAGTTATGGGAAACTCAAATCTACCGTCGGATTTCAAATCGGAGTGCCGGAGCACTCCCAAAATGACCGGAACAGTAGCGCACCAGGGGCTGTGCGATTTTCCGGCAGCCCCTTTCCCTTCCATTTTTCTCTGTTTTTCTCCTACGGTTTCAACCCCAATTTGATTCTAAAATTTCCCTACACCCAAGAGAATCAATTACCCATGATCTAGCCCAATTAATCGCAACAAAATCGCCCCACCCGATCAGGTTTTCTCCTCCGTTTTCACTGTTGCGCCCAGTTTTATATTCTGTCCGGTTTTGTTAAATTTTTGTTTTCCTTGGTTCAATTCTAACAATTCCAACACTAACTATATCCATGCATAAATCAAATAATTTCCCATGCTTCACAAAATCTATATCACACAATAATTCATGCTTTGAACAAATTTAAACACTGAAAATTACTCACACTCACCCAATCGTGCGTACAGAGCGATCACGGCTTTCACTTCCGAATTCACTACCCAGACCCGGTTTATCTTGGCTCGTTTCCTCCTCCGCTTCTTTCACAACTCACGCAAGGTGCCCCTTGGCCTATCTCCTCCTTCTTCTTCCTCTTTTCCTTCCTTTTCTTCCTCTGTTCTAGCGACCAGCCGTCCCTCTGTTTTCTGTTTTTTTTTTTTTTTCTTCTTCTCTTCTTTCTCTACTTCTACGGCTGTATATACAACCAAGAGACACGATTTTTTGGAAGAGAAACCGCCCCTTCTCGATCTCCCTCTCTCCCGCGCCCTTCCAGATTCTACACTTCAATCCCCCCCCATCCGTTTTTTTTTTTCTTCTTTTTCCTTCGGTTACAGCAGTTACACCACACACACATATACAGATATATATATATATATATATATATACATTTTCTTTCTTCATTTACATGGTCACACCTGTATATATCCATATCCATATATATATATATATATTTAATTTCCCATTTTTATTTCTTTCAAATTCCTATTTTATTTTTTATTTCTATATTCGTTAATGGCTTGCTCGATATAGCCTGTCATTGTCCGTATATTCGAAACCATTTAAATTTCACAATCGTCTGTTCCTTTCGATACCATGACATAAAGCTCAATCGGTTCGGTTTACATGGCTCGCTCGGGTACGATCTGGGTCAGGGTATTACATTCTACCCCCCTTAAATTGAGTTTTGTCCTCAAAACTTGAGTGTTCGTAATCAATGAAACTCTGTCACCTCATCATGCTAGTTTCATCATCATAATTTTCTTGTAACCTGTCTCTTGGAGTTATCTCCAGTCTTCAGATACTATGCTCTTAGGCAAAAAGATTTCTTTATATAGGATTCACAATTCTTTTGTATTCTTCTTTATTTTAATTCAGTAGTGAATTTGAAAGTCAAGTGTTTGACCTTTTAACTTCGGGACTTTTAACTCATTGCCTCCAATTTTTAGTATTAACTTTATGGCTAGGGATCTGTTATTCCTATTACTCACCCTGTGTCATCTTTTTAGTAACTTGACTACTTCCCTGGTTATCGGTATCTTAACTAGTTCCATGTCTAGTCTTTATACTCATCTCAATTGGTACTAAGTCGTGATTACCTTACTGATCATTGTCTGTCAACTTCCATTGACATCGTATGACATATCATGTGCCAAGTAAAGGTATCTGATACCTTGATCTTTTCTTTTCGATCCGTTTCTTTGGTAGACGTCATAGGAAATCAACGACGTAACTAGACTACACCATTTCTATCGTTTAAAGTGTTTTGGACTTTTCGTTCAAGTGGTTTAAGTTTTACTAAGGACATGGTATCATGTTCCTTTTCGTTTCTATGAGCATTTTTTGGTTTGTGTTGAGACGGTTTACTCGTATTCTCTTTGCGTTACAATATTTATCCCTTACATAGGTAGCCTCAGATTTATTCAAAATTTTTATTGGTGATTCTCAATCACGTGTCCATTTCTTAGAGATTCATCGATCCTCTTTTCATTTCATTTTGTATTATTTCATTATTTTTGTACTACTCATTGGTTTGCCTGTTTTGTTTTCAGATTAGTGTGCATTTATCCTTTTATGAATTAGATAGGCTGAGGAATTCAGTTCCTCCATTTTTCAAGGTATAGACTAGTACGAAGGTCTTTTATTCCTTGCTCAAGATCGAGCTTTTCATAGATTTTGATTTCTCATTAAAGTATAGTATGTATACTTAGACAATTTTTTGAGAAATCTTTTACCCCAGTCACTGATTCTTCATATGATAATCTACTTTGAAATGTTCTTAACTGTGCAATCACATTTGGTTTACATTGAGCCTTCCACATCATTTGATTAGTTTAAATCTCAAAGTCTTATGACTTTTTAATTTTATAACCATCATTTTGGTTTTACTTACCTTCGCTCAGAAAGGTTGTTCAACTGTCTCATTTCTTATCCTCGTCATTATATTCGGTTTTCCATCATATGTTACATTTCTCTCCCCGGTCGTTATTCATTTTTTTCATTTCGTTCTTTCAAGAACTTTTTCAACTGTAGAGGGAGTCTCTTGTACATTCTGTGACTTCATATCATATTTTAGGATTGTTCACATCATTTAGTCGTCTAATCATTTTTTCGTTACATTTGACATTCAAAGTTTATCACAACGATATCAAATTTTTTTTTTTCCATCATGGAAATTCCCTACTTCCTTTGTGTCACAATTCAGTTATTCCTACTTTCTACCTTGATCTTGATTGTTCTCGCAACCCAATTAATTAGGTATCACTTTAGCACAGTCATTGTCCTCACTAGTTTTTATATGCATTATGTATGCCACAATTTTCGTCTCTTTAATTGCTAGGTCACGTAAATCCTCAAAATCATTCAATGTCATCAATCATTTATCTTTTGAGTTAGATTCAGCTAGCTCAATAAAGTATAACCCACAATTAGGTCCTATTGTTACCTAGGTTAATAAGATCCATTGAATTTTCCCAACTATCATTTATCACGTGTCAATCTCCTTTAAGGACCATCACAGTTCATAAATGTTCATTTGATAATCTCATTTAATCAATCTCTGTCTACCAATAATGCATTTGTCTTTACCCTATGTGACTCACTCAAAAATCTTCCTAATTCTGACATATCGTCAGTCCATCTCGAGTCTTAACGCTTCATGTTACCATTCAGTAAGTCTTCCTCAGACCATCTCTTACATAGACTTGTTGTTAAATTCCTCGACTTTCCAAGATTTCACAATCCCAACTTTATGTCACCTTATATCTTTTAAAAGAGCATTTGCTGTTGCCCTTGTTAAAATGCTAGTTTCCCCCAATTCATAGATCAATTCCAATGTAATGACTTAAGAGTCATCCACCTCAACACGGGTATTATTCTTCCTAAGAATTCTCAACCTTTGTCCTCAAGCATACTACTTCCTCCCAAAAGTTACTATTCATTTAATCATCTCAGTCGTCCAAGAAACATCAAGTCAGTCATAGCATAGTCTTTCCCGAAAACTAGTAACCTTAGTATTTAATCAAGCTATCGTTTTCCAAAAGTCACCAATCATTTAACTATTTAAATCCTCGAATTCTTAGTTCCTCCAAAGATATCTAATCGGTTAATAACCGTCTACTTATGATCTATATCTCATATGCCTTATATATATCATTCAATAATGATTTCCTCGTAATACCTCAGAATCATGTATCATCTCAATTTCATGGTTTCTCTATATGATTACTACCAGTTCTGTCTTTACAATAATTTGAATCACATTGACCTCCAACAGTTATTCAGAATCTTCTATCATTTACCTTCATCTAACTTGGTAGAGTATTGACTAAAATCGTATCACACCTCATCTTAGATTACAAGATTTATGGATCTCTCCCGAATATTTCATTCATCATGTGTCGGCCTCTTTCCAAAATTATCACAGTTCATAAGATCAATTCTAGCAATCTTGCTCATTTAGTAATTGTCTTCACCACTTTACTCATCTTCACCCTATCAATGTCTACCTTTGACTTACTCGAGAATTTTCATATTTTTGGTCCTCCTAAAATTATCCATTCAGTTTCTTACAAACTATCTCTCATTCAAGCCTCGGTTATCTATCCATAACATTTATAGAAATCTCTTCAAATATTTTCAATGTCATTCCTTGAGAATCCTCCTCGTTTTTCTTTTAAACATATTTCTATTTCCTTAAAGGTTATTAATTACCAATCATCTCAATTGTTCAAGGATCACCGATAACATATAGTCTTTTCCCCGATATATAGTATTCATCAATAACAAGCTCTCAATGGCATCGAAACAGTTAACAAGTAGCCTCGAGGTTCTGTTTCAAAGTTCAACCTAACAGTAAATGCGGAACTATAAATCAATTTTTCTAGACAATATATGGGCAGATTGTAAGTAACTGAAAAATACCTACGGACACTGGTACAGTAGCCCAATCATCTACTGGTGTTAACCTTTCCTGTAAAGGATAATCAGTCAATGTATACGTAAAATAACTGTCAGTGTTCGCATAAAAGTCTAGCCTAGTAATGTCAGTATTATCCATCGACTAACTCTTAGACTTTAACAATTCTAGTACTCTAATCCTGTCTCCCATGACTCACTAGAACCTAAGACTTTGCTCTGATACCAAGCTGTCACGACCCGAAACCCACCCTATGCGGATCTCGTATCGTGGGGCCGACCCAATGGCCGTCCCTACTTTTTCCATTCTTTTACCAATGATAACAGTAAATAATATAGACATGACATTAAAGTGCGGAAGCTTTATTACAATTATTATTCAAAGACTAAACTTCAAACTAACAATAAACTGATCTTAAACCACTCTTAGGTGGTGAGTACATGGGAAAGACTTCATTCATTACTCTTATGCTCCTCAACTGTCTCCTTAAGCTCCTGATCTCCTACTATGGTTCTGTCACATTCTCACCTAAAAAATTTAGTAAGGGGTGAGCTACAAACTCAGTAAGTAGAAGCCTATCCCCAATACGGGTGGGGATGACATAAATGAATACAAGTCAAAGTAACATGATAGCCAGTCATGATAACGATTCCAGTCAACTGTAAATTGCCACAATGGCCAATGAGCGACAAGGTACAATAACAGTCAAGAGTAACCAATGAATGACAACGTACAATAACCGTCAAGAGTAACAGTGTAGCATGAATATAGAATAGGCTCGATGAACACAATCAACATAAATACTGCCATAATGAAACGGTCACAGTCAAGTCCAATGAATCAAACCAATCAACATAGAACAATATCAATTAACAAGGATGATGCCTTTACTCTGTTCAGGGTTTGGCAGACCCTCGGTCTTTTGGGGCCCGGCATACCCCCATTAACATAAATGCATATAAAATGCCCATTTTCCTTAATGCGTAAAAACGCCATAATTGCCACATGTCCTTTTTGACCTGTTGGTCCCAGTCAATGAGATAGCATCAGATAGGTAATGTGACTGAGCACAAAACCCGGCACTTAACATAAATTAAGATTCTATAGTATTCCATATGAATGTACAAAACATGGAACATCATAACGTAACATACAGTAAATGGTTATCAGTGAAATGAATCAGTCATGCAACATCAACCAATAGGCATCCACCAGGTAGAGCAATATCCATGGTGGGAACAATGACAGTGAATACATATATGAGTACAAGATTGGCAGTAATGGAAAGAACGTGGCTTGGAAACCACGTATCAAAGATAGGAATCCACTTACCTCATCAACGTCTTAATATCCCGTGACTTTCTCCTTTCCTTTTGACTTGCCTATAAATCAATAAACACGTTTCAGCTTTCATATCATTTACCGAATTTATGCCTCGTTACTCTAAATACCTCCCGTACTAATTTATGCTTTACGATTTCCATTTTACACTTAATTTACCCAAGGGCAAAATGGTCATTTACGTGTCTCTACTTTTTGGGTTCTGTTTTCATAAGTTGGACTTCACCGTTGAGTCCAGTAGGTTTGAATTAATAAAAATCCACTATTTACTTAACTAAATCGGAGTCCGTTTGACTAACCTTCAACGTAGGGGCATTTTGGTCATTTTGGCATTCTACGGTTATTTTATTTTTTTCGGGACTCCGTCTCGTAAAATGGACCTCACCATTAAATTCAGTGGGTCCAAAATAGTAAGTTTTCATTATTCATTCTACAAATTTACGCGTCGAAATTAAATTTGAAATTTATTCATTTAAACCATTTATTTACATTAATTAATCTAGCTAATACATATTAGTATTTGAGCCCAAACAGACCACATGTGCCTTGGTGGCACAGTGGCTAAGCTTCTCACCCTTTCCCCTTTGGTCACAGGTTCAATTCGCTGCCCATACCATTTTTTTCATTTTCTGTTAATACATGTTTCATTTTTTTTTTTTTATTTCCTGTTCAAGTTTAAGCCAACCATTGGATAGCTCTCCTTTCTAACCAAACACTATCTAAACTCGAATTTAAAAATTTACCCATGAAGTACAAGTGTTGGGCAGTCATCTGAATGGGTGGGTCAGGTCAGACCCAACCCGGTTTGGCCAAAATAAAATCGGAAAACAGCAGCCGCGCAGCAGCCATTTCCAGCGTACAGGTTGTCTTCTTCGTCAACGGCGACTCGCCGGTGACGGGTTTCTTGCGTTTTTCAGCGGGGTTAACACCTACGAGTTATGGGCAACTCAAATCTACCGTCGGATTTCAAATCGGAGTGCCGGAGCACTCCCAAAATGATCGGAACAGTAGCGCACCAGGGGCTGTGCGGTTTTCCGGCAGCCCCTTTCCCTTCCGTTTTTCTCTGTTTTTCTCCTACGGTTTCAACCCCAATTTGATTCTAAAATTTCCATACACCCAAGAGAATCAATTACCCATGATCTAGCCCAATTAATCGCATCAAAATCGCCCCACCCGATCAGTTTTTCTCCTCCGTTTTCACTGTTGCGCCCAGTTTTATATTCTGTCCGGTTTTGTTAAATTTTTGTTTTCCTTGGTTCAATTCTAACAATTCCAACACTAACTATATCCATGCATAAATCAAATAATTTCCCATGCTTCACAAAATCTATATCACACAATAATTCATGCTTTGAACAAATTTAAACACTGAAAATTACTCACACTCACCCAATCGTGCGTACAGAGCGATCACGGCTTTCACTTCCGAATTCACTACCCAGACCCGGTTTATCTTGGCTCGTTTCCTCCTCCGCTTCTTTCACAACTCACGCAAGGTGCCCCTTGGCCTATCTCCTCCTTCTTCTTCCTCTTTTCCTTCCTTTTCTTCCTCTGTTCTAGCGACCAGCCGTCCCTCTGTTTTCTGTTTTTTTTTTTTTTTTTTTCTTCTTCTCTTCTTTCTCTGCTTCTACGGCTGTATATACAACCAAGAGACACGGTTTTTTGGAAGAGAAACCGCCCCTTCTCGATCTCCCTCTCTCCCGCGCCCTTCCAGATTCTACACTTCAATTCCCCCCCATCCGTTTTTTTTTTCTTCTTTTTCCTTCGGTTACAGCAGTTACACCACACACACATATACAGATATATATATATATATATATATATACATTTTCTTTCTTCATTTACATGGTCACACCTGTATATATCCATATCCATATATATATATATTTAATTTCCCATTTTTATTTCTTTCAAATTCCTATTTTATTTTTTATTTCTATATTCGTTAATGGCTTGCTCGATATAGCCCGTCATTGTCCGTATATTCAAAACCATTTAAATTTCACAATCGTCTGTTCCTTTCGATACCATGACATAAAGCTCAATCGGTTCGGTTTACATGGCTCGCTCGGGTACGATCTGGGTCAGGGTATTACATCTATCATAAGTAATAGTATAACATGAACATAGAGAAGCTCAATAAACATCAGTCAACATAACAATACTGCCACAATAGATCGGTAACAATCAATGCGTGAACTATTAACATAGAATTATTCATAGGTAATGACAACATCCTATGAATCCACTAAACGTAAACATAGCAGTCAAACATAAATAATGCATTTACTCTGTTTAGGGTTTGGCAGACCCTCGGTCTTTTAGGGCCTGGCATACCCTCGGTCCTTAACCTTAATGCATATAAAATGCCCTAATTACCATATGTCCATTCACAGACTCAACCCATTGGTCCTGTCAATTGACCCGTAGGTCCTGTCAATCAGAAAGCATCGGATGGATATTGTGGCTGAGCACAAATCCGGCATTCATAATAAATCATGATTATTTGTGATTCCATAAGAATTGGATAAAAATGGAATATCATGCAATGAAAATATAACAAGGCACAATATAACATAACATTCAATGATATTGCAGTCAATAAACATCCACAAGTTAGGACAATATCAATTGTGGAACAATAACAGTGGGTACGCACAAAAGTACAAAATTGGTAGTAATAGAATGAACGTGGCTTGGAATACCACATGTAAGAGATAGGGTTTACTATCTTATCAGTGCATTCTAGTTTAGTATCCTGTCACATTTTCCTTCCTTTTTGATTTCCCTATAATTCAGTAAACATGTCTCAATTCTAAGGCTATTCATCAAATTTTATACTTTGTTATCATAAATATCTCTTTTACTAATTTAGACTCTATTATTGTGTCTGGAATGCTAAAAAAATTCAGTTTAGGGCTTCACGGTTTCCAATTTGGACTTCTATACTAAAAAGCTTAAAATGGTCATTTTACACTTTTACATATCTCTATTTTTTGGGACCTATTTTCACAAATCGGACTTCATTTTTGAGTCCATAATATTTGAAATAATAAATATTCACTATTCACTTAGTTTAATCGGAGTCCGTTTGACTCACATTTGACTAAGGGCATTTTGGTCATTTGGCATTTCTATGGATATTTTATTTTTCGAGATCCCATCTCGTATAACGGACCTCACCATTAGATCCATAAGGTCCACAATAGTAAATTTATACTATTCATTTGCTTAATTTGGATATCAAAAATTAATTTAATAGCTAACTAAATTAATTAATTAAAGTATAATTGTAATATATATTATTTGGGTGAAGTAAGACCACATATGTCACGACCCGAAACCCACCCTATGCGGATCTCGTGTCATGAGGCCGACCCAATGGCTATCCCTACTTTTTTCATTCTTTGTATCAATGATAACAGTAAATAACATAAACATAACATTTAAGTGCGGAAGCCTTATTACAAATATTGTTCAAAGACTGAAAGTAAAACTAATAATGACCTAAAAATTAACCACTCTTAGGTGGTGAGTACATGGGAAAGACTATATTATTCTATTGTGCTCCTCAACTGTCTCCTTACGCTCCTAACCTCTTACTGTGGTTCTATAGTATTCTTACCTGAAAAATATAATGAATGAGATGAACTAACAAAGCTCAGTAAGTAAAAGCCTATCTCAAATACGGATTAGGGATTACATAGGAAAACATGAATTCAAGGTAACATGATAACCAGTCATGACAACGATTGCAGTTAACAGTAAAGTGCCACAAGGTTAATGAATAGTAAAGCCCAATAACAAGTGTGAGTAGTAGTGTAGCATGGATATGGATAAAGCACAATAATCACAATCAACATGAATACTGCCACAATGAAACGGTCATAGTCAAGTCCAATTAATGAGTGAACGGTCAACATTTCAATGCACACAAAATACCCTCATAACTCCCTAGGTAAGAACACCCCCATCACCATGTGTCCAATCACGAATTCGACCCGTAAGTCCCGTCAATTGGCCCCATAGGTCCAGTCAATCGATAAAAATACCCCTATCACCATTTGTCCCTTCATAGTCTTGACCCGTAGGTCCTGCCAACTCAGAAAGCAATCGGATGGATATTGTGACTGAGCACAAATCTAACATTCAATTATAAATCAAGACTCTATCATAATTCTATAAGAAGAGCATAAGGTATGAATGACATACAATAAACGTCAATCAATAAGTCGTTCAAAGCGCAGTACAACATAGCAATAATGAGGTAACAGTCAATAGGCAACCACCAGATAGGACAATATCAATGGTGGGATAACAATAGTGGTTACATACATGAGTACAAATTTTTGGCAATAATAGAAATAAGGTGGCTTGGAAAACCACGTATAAGATATAGAAATTCACTTACTTTATCAATGCGTCTTAGTATTTCGTGACCTTCCCTTTTCCTTTTGAGTCTCCTATATATTAGTAAACATGTTTTAGTTTTAATGTCATTTATCAAATTTATGCCTCATTATCATGATTATCTCTTTTACTAATTTAGGCTTTTACGATTTCCGATTTAAACTAATTTACCCAAGGGCAAAATGGTCTTTTATGTGTCTCTATTTTTTGGGATCTGTGTCCACAATTTGGACTTTACCATTGAGTCCAGAAGGTTTGAAATAATAAAAATCCACTATTTACTTAACTCAATCAGAGTCCGTTTGACTCACCTTCGACTTAGGGGCATTTTGGTCATTTTGGCGTTCTACGAGTATTTTATTTTTTGGAACTCCATCTTGTGAAACGGACCTCACCATTGAATCCATAAGGTCCAAAACAATAAGTTTTCATTATTCATTCAACTAATTTACGCATCAGAATTTAATTTGAAATTAATTATTTTAAACTAATTTATTAAATTAATTAAGTGTAACCAATGCATATATTATTTGAGTCCAATACGTAAATTAATTAAGTGTAACCATTCTTCCCACCCTTCCCCCTTGGTCACAGGTTCAAGTCACAGGGCATGCAACCCTTGTGCAACCTTTTTTTTTCTTTTTTCATTCCCGGTACACTTATAAGCCAAACAATGGATAGCTTCTCCTTCACAACCAAACACCCCCCAAACTCAAATTTAAAACTTAACCTACAAAGTAACAGTGTTGGGCAGCCTCTGAATGGGTGGGTCGGGTTTGACCCGACCTGGTTTGGCCCAAATCAAGGAACAAAAACCCAACCGCGCAGCACCCTTCCCACGCACGACCGATCATCCCTTCCGTCAACTACGACTCGCCGGTGATGGATTTTCTTGCATTTTTCAGTGGGGTTCATACCTATAGGTCATGGGAAACTCAAATCTATCCTCAGTTTTCCGATCGGAGTGTCGAATCTCCCCCAAAATAGGGAAAACTACAGCTCCACCGGAGCTATGCGATGTTCCGGCCAACTCATTTTCCTTCCATTTTTCCACCTTTTTCTTCACCGTTTTGATCCAATTTTGATCCTATAAATTTCTTGCACCTAAGAGGATAATTTCACCATGATTTAAACAAAGTTTCGTGCTCAAAATCACTCAAACCAATTCAATTTCCAAAACCTGCACATGCTAATTTCTCTCTCATTTCTAACCCATTTTCCTTCATTTATTTTTAAAAAATGATCCTCTTTCCATGCTCCTAAAGTCCCTACATTCAAATCTATACTTTGTGCTCAAAATTTAAAAAGACAGAATTGATCTAGCTTACCGTTCTAAGTCATGCGTAGTCTCGATCTCCCTGCCCGTTTCACTCTTCTTCTTTGTTTCCCCTTATGTTCCCCCCCCCACGCTTCAGTCCCAATTCGGTTCTCTTGTTCCACCCCTCCTCTGAATCAATAAAACAATCGCCCCTCTCTTACGCCTAACTGTTTCTCTTCCTCTTCTTTTTTTTTTTTTTTTTTTTTCTAGTTCTAATGCATGCATTGGCATGCTTTAAATTGATAACCCCCCCTTTTATTTCTCCTCTCTCTCTGTCTCTGTTTCATCTTCTTCTTCTTCTTTTTTTTTTTTTTTTTTTTTTTTTTTTTTTTTTCTGTTACATGTTATAACACATATACACACCTTCACATATATATATATATATATATATCCTTTTCATACCTATATATATACATATATATATATATATTGTCCATATATTCAATTTCTCCATTTTTTCCCATTTTTATTTTATTTTCATTTTATTTTATCTTATTTTTATTTATTTATTTATTATTATCATTTTTTCTATATATTTTTTTTCTTTTATCGCTATTCGTTTGCCCTGGCTTGTTCGGGCTTCGCCCGGGTATCCTCCATACATTCAAAGCAATTTCAAATCCAAACTCGTCCACTTCATTTGACATTATAACATAAAGCCCTATCGACTCGGGTTTACACGGTTCGCTCGGTTACAATTTGGGTCGGGGTGTGCCTTAGTGGCACAGTGGTTCGTGCTTCATGGTTCATACCCATAGGTCTTGATTTCAAGCCGTGGGGGCAGTAGCCCCTGCGCATTTTTTTTCTCAAATCCTCTTAACCAAACAGTGGACCAGGGATGGGATAACACTATTCCCAAATTGAATTTAAATTTGATTTCTTATCCTAATATCCAAACACTCCCCATAGCCATTTAAGTTAACACCATAAAATGATGTTGTTTCACACAACCCACTGAACCGTGCAGTGGGTTGGGTTCCAACCCGACCCGTTGACTGAACAGTGGTTGTCCCTCACATTTTTTTGACGGTCTCCGGTCACCATCTTCGGCACTGGTGACCGAAAAACCGAACCCAGCAACCTTTTTTTCTTTATTTTTCTTGTGGTTTTTCTCCTTTATTTTTATTCTAAAATTCTCCAAATAATATTTTAAACATTCCTATAACATTTTTGGCCTTTAAAACCCAACGAAAAGGCATGAAATTACAACTTTACATTTTCCGATCATACACTATATCTACCCCATTTCTCAACCGTTTCCTTCGCAGTTTCTTCCCGAATTCCTATTTTTCTCCCTAGAACAACATTCTACTATTATATACAAGCTTTGAGCAATTCTAAATAAAAGCCAAAATAAATTTACAGAAAAAAAAAACTGCGAGGCTTACCTTCTGCGCCTCTCTCTGCTGCTTCTTCTTTCCTCCTTCCTCTTCCTCTTTTCCTTCTGGTTCTCCTCTTCTGTTTTCCTCACGCCTGCAACACATGCTCAGGTTATATAACAACCCTCCCCCACGTTTTCCTCTTTTCTCTCTCTCTCTCTCTCTCTCTCTCTCTCATTTGTAACCCCGCCCTCCCCTCCATTATGGTGGAGGTTACAGATACAATATCACCCTATATATATGTATATATTATAAAGGGTATATGTATAGTTACTTATATATATGTATATCCATATTTCCTCTCTATATATATATAACATAATTTTTTTTTTTTTTCAATATTCGTTCATGGCTTGCTCGGGCATCGCCCGAGCATCATCTATACATTCAAACTATTGAGATTCCAAAATCGTCCATTTCATTCGATGTCATGACATAAAGCCCTAACGGATCGGGTTTACATGGTTCGCTCGGTTACAATTTGGGTCGGGGTATTACATTCTACCCCTCTTAAAATGAGTTTTGTCCTCAAAACTCGAATGTGCATATCTAGGAATCTCTATTATCTCATCAGGCCAATTTCATCATCACAGTCCCCTTTAGCATTTTAGCGTCATATTCCCTTTTTGTTTTCATGAACATCTTTTGGTTCGTGCCAAGACGGTTTACTCGTATTCTCTTTGCATTACAATAGTTATCCCATACACAAGTAAGCTCAGATTTATTTGAGGTTTTCATTTGTGATTTCTCAATCACGTGTCCATTTCTTGAAGATTTATCAATCCTCTTTTCATTTCATTTTGTATTATTTCATTATTTTGGTACGATTCATTGGCATTCCTGCCTTTGTTTTCAAATTTGTGTTCATCCTTTTATGATTTAGATAGTTTGAGAAAATCAGTTCCTCCATTTTTTTCACATTATCGGCTGATACGAATGCCTTTTTTTTTCTTGCTCACAATCGAGCTTTTCACAGATTTTTATGTCTCATTCCTTCATGGATTAAAGTATAGTACATATACTTAGAAAAAATTTAGGGTAGTCTTTTACCCAATTCACTGCTTCTTCATATGACAGTTTACTTTGAAGTGTTCTTAACGGTGTCATCATATTGGGTTTACCTTGAGCCTTTCACATCATTTGATCAGTTCAAATCTCAGAGTCTTATGAATTTTTAATTTATAACCATTATTTTGGTTTCACTTACCCTTGCTCAGAAAGATTGTTCAAATGTCTCATTTCTTATGCTTGTCATCATATTCGATTTTTCATTATATGTTACATTTCTCTCCCCAGTCATTATTCAAATTTTACAAATTTGTTCTTTCAAAGAACTTATTTAATTGTATAGGGAGTTCCTTGTACATTCTGTGACTTCATATCATATTTCAGGATTGTTCACATCAATTAGCCATCCCATCATTTTATCATTACATTTGACATTGAAAGTTAGTCAAGATTATGTCAAGTTTTTCCCACCATGGAATTTCTCAACTTCTTTAGTTTCACATATTTAGTTATTCTTACTTTCTACCTCAATCTTAATTATTCTCATAGCCCAAGAATTATATATCACCTTAGCACAATCGTTGTCATCACCAATTTTCTAGACATTTTGCCCTAATTTTTGTCTCTTTAATTGTCAGTTACGTTAATCCCCAAAAGTCATTTAGAGTCATCAATCATTTATCTTTTGAATAGATTCAGCTAACTTAATAAAGTACAACCCACAATTAGGTCATATTGTCACCTAGATCAACAAGATCCATTAAATTTTTTCCAATGATCATTCATCCCGTGTCAATCTCCTTTTAGAACCATCACATTTCATAATGTTCACCTGATAGTCTTATTCAATCAGTATTTGCCTCCCAATGATCCATTTGTCTTTCCTCTATATGACTCACCCAAGAATCCTTATACTTTTATGTGTCATCAATCCATCTGGAGTCTCAAACTCCTCATGTTACTATTCATTAAGTCTTCCTCAAACGATCTCTCATATATATTTGTTGTTAAATTCATCGATTCTCTAAGATTTCACAATCCCAATTCTATGTCACCTTATATCTTCCAAAAGGGCATTAACCGTTGCCCTTTTTAAAATGATAGTTCCCTAAATTCATTGATCGATTCACAACTTAATGACTTAAGAGTCATCAACCTCGACACTGGTACGATTCTTCCCAAGAATCCTTAACCTTTGCCCTTAAGCATACTACTTTCTCCCAAAAGTCATTATTCATTTGATCATCTCAATCGTCCAAGAACATCAAAGTCAGTCAAGCATAGTCTTTCCCGAAGACTCTTAACCTTAGTATTCAACCTATCGTCCTCCAAAAGTCACCGATCATTTAACTATTTCAATGCTCGGATTCTTAGTTTCTTTGAGCGTAACTAATCAGTAAATCGCCGTGTACTTATGATCTGTACCTCATATGCTCTATGTATATCATTCATGAATAATGATTTTCTCGTAGTACCTCAAAAATCATATATCATCTCAATTTCATGGTTTCTCTAAATGATTTACTACCAGTTCAGTCATTACGATCATTTAGTTCACATTGATCTCTAACAATTATTCAGAATCATTTATCATTTACCTTCATCTAACTTGATAGAGTATTGACTAAAATCGGGTCACATATTATCTTAGATCACAAAATTCATTGAATTTCTTCCTAATATTTGTTCATCATGTGGCAGCCTCTTTTTAAAATCATCATATTTCATAAGGTCAATTCTGACAATCTCCCTCATTTAGTAATCGTCTTCAAAACTTTATTCATCTTTACGTTATCAGGGTCTACTTATAACTTACTTAAGAATTTGCATATTTCTGGTACATCATGAATTTATTTAGAGTATCAACTCCTCCTGTAATTATCCATTAAGTTTTCTTCAGACTATCTCTTATTCAAGCCTCGGTTATTCATCTATAACATTTATCAAAATCTCCTCTAATATTTTCAGTGTCATTCTTTGAGAATCCTCATCATTTATCTTTAAACATACTACTATTCTCTAAAGGTCACTATTTACTTAATCATCTCAATCGTTCAAGAATCATGGATTTCCATCATAGCGTATAGTCTTTTCCCCCAATATATAGTATTCATCAATAATAATCTCTCGATGGTATCAAAATAGTTAACATGTAACCTAGGGGTTCTGTTTCTAAGTTCAACTTAGTAGTAAATGCAGGAACTATAAATCAATACGTAGAGTCCATATTTAAACAATATATGGGCAGGTTGTAAACAACTGGAAAAATACCTGCGACTACTAGTACAGTAGCCTAATCATCTCCCGGTGCTGTTTTTGAGACATTATCCTTGGTGGACTTTTAGGCAGTTGGGGCATTTAATTATGCCTCTATCGTCATAATTGACCTTTTTTGGTAAATTCTTTCTTGCCCCGTTTTA
Source organism: Nyssa sinensis (assembly GCA_008638375.1). Lineage (NCBI taxonomy): Eukaryota > Viridiplantae > Streptophyta > Magnoliopsida > Cornales > Nyssaceae > Nyssa > Nyssa sinensis. Next base: position 12,751,564 of record CM018052.1, on the reverse strand, counting down.
TGGTCTTTGCTAGTGCCACTACTTCATTGTAAGTGGTCAACCGCTGGGGCCTGATTCAAGGTAGAGCCTTGATTACTCTTTTCATAAGACGTTCTATTCTGTTCAATTGATCTGTCCAATCCATCTCAACCAGATGATTTCTGGCTATCGGCGTATTCCTAGTGTTAACCTTTTCTGTAAAAGATAATCCATTAATGTATATGTAAAATAACAATCAGTATTCACATAACAATCTCCCTTAGTAATGTCAGTGTTATCTATCGACTGACTCTTAGACTTTAAGAGTTCTAGTACTCTAATCCTGTCTCCCATGACTCACTAAAACTTAAGACTCTGGTCTGATACCATTTTGTCACGACCCGAAACCCACCCTATGCGGATCTCGTATCGTGGGGCTGACCCTGTGGCCGTCCCTACTTTTTTCTTTCTTTGTATCAATGATAACAATCTATAATGTAAAACTTAAATAATAAATCAACAGAAGTCTTAAATACATCAAATGGTTCTATAATGCCAAAACAAGAACCAACATAACCTCACTCTTAGGTGGTGAATACATGGGAGAAACTACATCACTTCTAACATATTCCTCAACTGTCCCCCCTATGCTCTTGGACTCCTACTGTGGTCCTGCAGCATCCTTACCTGAAAATATAGTAAGTTGGTGTGAGCTAAACGAAGCTCAGTAAGTAAATTCCTAGCTCTGACATGGGTTAGGGTTAACATTGAAAGAATATAAACTCATAGGGTGAACATGATAGCCAATCATAAAATAAGATGCTATGATAGCCAATAACGATGAACTGCCACAATGGCCAATAAACAGTATGTCATAATGATCAATCATGAGTAACGATATAACATGAACATGGAGAAGCTCAATAAACATTAGTCATCATAACAATACTGCCGCAATAGATTGGTAACAATCAATGAGTGAACTGTCAATATAGAATTATTCATAAGGAATGACAACATCCTATGAATCCAATAAACGTAAACATATCAGTCAAACATAAATGATGCATTTACTCTATTCAGGGTTTGGCAGACCCTCGGTCTTTTGGGGCCCGGCATACCCCCCTTAACCTCAATGCATATAAAATGTCCTCATAACTCAATGCATAAAATTCCCTCATTGCCATATGTTCGTTCACAGACTCAACCCGTAGGTCCTATCAATAAAAAAACATCGGATGGATATTGTGGCTAAGCACAAATCCGACAGTCGTAATAAATCATGATTATTTGTGATTCCATAAGAAGTGCATAAAAATGAAATATCATGCAATGGACATATAATAGTAGTCCTTTCAAGGCACAATACAATATAACATTCAATGATATTGCAGTCAATAAACATCCAAAAGATAGGACAATATCAATTATGGAACAATAATAGTTGGTACGTACGAGAGTACAAAATTAGTAGTAATAGAATGAACGTGGCTTGAAAGACCACATGTAATAGATAGTGTTTACTTACCTTATCAGTGCATTCTAGTTCAGTATCCTGTCACCTTTTTCTTCCCTTTTGATTTCCCTATAATTCAGTAAACATGTCTCAGTTCTAACGCTATTCATCAAATTTTATAGTTCGTTACCATAAGTATCACTTTTACTAATTTAGACTCTAATATTGAGTCTAGAATACCGAAGAAAGTCAGTTTAACCTTTCACGGTTTCCAATTTGGACTTTTATACTTGATATACCACAAACAGACATACCAATCACTTTGAGACACGTGTGCCCATCAGATTAACAAATCTCGATCCTACAGAGCTCATATACTTCGGTTATACAGAACAGCTACAAGCCTTCAGGGCATTCTTATTTATATATCATTCAGAACCGATAAACTCGGTCATACAGTGCAGATGAAGCATTCAGGATATTCTCATGTACATCTTCCAGACCTCCTGTTCTGGACAATATTTATTCAACGCTGCATATATAGTTTCCTTAACAACCGTTAAGCGGGGAATAAGGAAACAGCCTTCAACACGGAAACTACTATCTATGATTATCTCCATCTACGATTCAATGCTCCACAAGGTAACTGCAAATCTCCGATGATCAAATCCCTATATTCATGGCGGCAAAACCTAATCAAATAAAGATAACCACGGCTTATATATTAAACCCTAGAGGTACGCTTTATTTGCTTATGCTCATTCTTTGGCTTTCAATACAGTCTTTCAATTCCCTTACTTACTTAAGCATCGGAGCGGCTACCGCCGAAGCCAATCCGGTGGTCCTCTGATCATCTTTCTGAGTGTTCTACAGGTCACGGAGCCCTCACGTGTTGCGAGTCAAAAAGTGCAGCATCAGTTTGGCGCCGTCTGTGGGAACGACTAATCTCTACGTGCTTTATTCATAAACTCATCTTTTTCCCCACCGGAAAACCATGGCACCAAATCTCCGACCACGACAGAATACTCAGAGTTCGCAAAACGCTCAGCGTCAGCCGCCTGCTCCTCGCAGGAAGGGACCAGCGGCCAACCCTATGCGACAAGAGATCGAAGCAATAAAACGACACAATGAACTGGTGCAGGAGCAATTGCTGGCCATCACTAGAACGCTGGCAACGCTCACGCAGAACTAAGCGGCGGCTTCTCCTAGCCCGCCGATCAACTTCGTTGCAGGAACGCAACCCCCGGTTGCCACGGAGAATGAAGAACTTCGTGGGCAGGCCCCCACTAACCAGCCTGGGCACCCCTCAGGCGTTGCTCACACTGGCCGAGATCCGCAACCATCAACAGTCCCTGGTTGGGGAACATCCGCTTTTGTTCCCGACGTGCATTACCGGAGCACTACTCGAGCCCCAACTCCTAGGGTTTCGGGAGCACCCCCGGCACCACAGGAACCTTATCATGCAGCACCAGTCCCACCGGTTCGGATTCCTCCTCCATCCGAAGGGCGCACTCCACCCTACTACCCTGAAGCCGAGGCTGTCAGGCAGGGTTCACAAGATGTCAGACTCAGAGACCCGCGAAGGGTAGAGGAGATTGCCGAGTCTATGGACCGGACAATCGGCTTAAGAGGACCTCAGAACCCTCCAGAGCAGGATGAACTGGCCAGGCTGCTCGGAAGACTAGCCACTCCGTTCACTCACGCCATCATGTCCGAAGAGAGGCCTAGAAAGTTCATGGTGCCCAAATTCACTCTCTACGACGGATCTGGAGATCCAGGAGATCACCTATCTCATTATCAGCATACGATGGCCCTTCACGGAGCCTCAGATGCTTTCATGTGCCGAACGTTCATCACCAGCCTGAAGGGAACAGCTCTGAAGTGGTTCCACAACCTCCCTCCGAACTCCGTTGCCAGCTTCTACGAGCTCGGTAGGCAGTTCTTGGATAGGTTTATGACCAGCAGGAGGCTCAGAAGGGGGCCAGAATTCCTGCTGAATGTTAAGCAGACCAGGGAGGAATCCCTCCGGGCCTACATTGCCCGCTTCAACACCGAGCTCACTGAGATCACGGATTGCAGCCCGAAATTCCTTGTTGCGGTCCTTACTGCCGGGCTTGCCCAAGGTGGCTTCAGAGATTCCTTGACAAAGAGCCCCCCAGCCGATATGGCAGTATTGATGGATCGGGCCAAAAAATACATCAACCTGGAAGAAGCCAACCGCTCAGCCTAGAAGGGCAAGGATCAGACCCAGAGGGATAATCCGAAGCGGGAGGATCATAAGAAGGAGGATCACAGAAGAGACTCCAACAAAAAGAGGGCCAGGAGCCCAGAGAAGAAAACAGCTCCCAGAGCTGTGTACAACTCCGCACCAAGGGAGTTCACCAACTTCACGCCTTTGAACACCACTCCGAACCAGGTACTCCGGCAGATCCGAGATCGGGAGAACCTGAGGTGGCCAGAGCCAATCAAAGGAGATCCCAGCCTCCGGGACCAAAGTAAGTATTGCAATTTCCATAAAGATCATGGACATACTACTAACACTTGCAGGACCCTCCGATATGAGTTAGAACAGCTCATAAAGAAGGGACGTCTTCGGGAGTTCGTCAAATAAGACGGAAGGCAGAACCCCCAAGAAGACAAGCCTCAACAGCGGCCAGATCAGAGGCCCGAACAGAGGCAAGAGTAGCGGGAAGGACGGAACGAGCCTCAGAGGCAGAACAACAATGTTATCTACGTTCTCCATGCTGACTCCCCTGTTACAGGAATGTCCAACAGGGCAAGAAAAAGATATGCTTGGGAGGCCAGAACCGCCCCAAACTTCTTGCAGGTCTCCAACGTCGAAAAGAGGCTCAAGTCAGGGCCAGAGATCCATTTCACCGAGCAAGATCTAGCAGGGGTACACTGCCCTCACAGTGATGCCCTTGTTATCACCCTCAGAATCGCCAACTTCGAGACTAGAAGAGTCCTAGTCGACACTGGCAGCTCAGTCAACATTCTATTCTATGAACCGCTTAAGCGGATGGGCATAGACCAGGACAGCGTCAAGCCCACCACTGCCGTAATGGCAGCTTTTGATGGCAATCTCAGCACCCCACTGGGGAGAGTTGACCTTCCTACCACTATCGGGGAAGGTGAAGGGCAGAAGACCACCATCTCTGAATACATGGTGTTGAACATGAAGTCTCCATACAACGTCATCATCGGGAGACCCTGGTTACACCAGATAGGGGCAGTCACTTCGACCCTTCATCAGTGTCTGAAGTACGTCCACAATCAGAGCGTGCACTCGGTCCGGGGATGTCAGCCAACCTCACGAGAATGTCACGCTATTGCCCTCAAGGAGACAGCTCCGAAATAGCAATTACAGTATACTCGGGACAGTGCAGATCCGGTTTTCACTCACACTCCCGAGGTGGAAGATTGCCCATCCGGCGTTGAAGAGCCCCTGAGCCCAAGGGGACGTGACAGCCGAGCCAAGCCTGTTGGCGAGCCCATCAAAATACTGGTCAGTTCAGAAGTAGAGGGGCGTTATTTGTACATCGGCCCAGACCTTACGCCCACCGAGCAGGAAAAGATAGTCAGGTTTCTGAAGAACAACCTCTCTATCTTTGCTTGGGAGACCAGGGACATGGAGGGAATAGATCCTAATCTGATAACTCACAAACTGATGGTAGATCCAGATCACCCCCCAGTCAAACAGAAGAGAAGGCCGATGGCTCCCGAACGGCATCGGATTATAGACGAAGAAGTCCAGAGGCTGCTGGACGCCAGGATGATACGGGAAGTTTTCTATCCCGAGTGGCTAGCCAACACTGTGCTTGTCAAGAAGAAGAACGGCAAGTGGAGAGTCTGTGTCGACTATACAGACCTCAACAAAGTATGCCCCAAGGACAGCTTTCCACTGCCAAGAATAGATCAACTGGTTGACGCCACTGCAGGGCATGAGCTTATGAGTTTCATGGACGCCTACTCTGGATACAACCAGATCCAGATGTACCCTCCAGATCAAGAAAAGACTGCCTTCATAACCGAGAGAGGACTCTACTGCTACAGAGTGATGCCTTTCGGTTTGAAGAATGCTGGAGCCACTTACCAACGGTTGGTGAACAAGATGTTCAGCCCACTGCTTGACAGCACCATGGAAGTATACATCGATGACATGCTGGTAAAGAGCCTCCAGAAAGGCAGCCACCTCCAGCACTTGGCCCAGACCTTCGATATCCTCAGACAGCACAAAATGAAACTCAACCCCTCGAAATGTACCTTCGGAGTTACGAAGGGAAAATTCTTGGGGTACATTGTCTCTCAAAGAGGTATCGAAGCAGATCCCACTCAGATCCAAGCCCTGATTGGACTGAAGTCGCCAAAGACCAGAAAGGAGATTCAGGCACTGAACGGCAGAGTCGCCGCATTGAGCAGATTTATATCCAAGTCCACCGATCGCTGCCTACCTTTCTTTAAAACTCTAAAGGGCAGCAAGGCCTTGCAATGGACAGAAGAATGCGAGCACTCCTTCCAAGAACTAAAGGAGTATCTAGCCTCTCCAGAGCTCCTGTCAAAACCAGTACAAGGAGAAAAGCTGCTCCTGTACCTTGCAGTCTCTGAGAACGCGGTCAGCTCCGCATTGGTTAGATAGGACAGAGGAGTACAGAGGCCTATATTCTACGTCAGTAGGGCGCTACTTGACACGGAGAAAAGATACCCAGAAGTAGAGAACCTGGCCTATGCCTTGGTCATATCAGCTCGGAAGCTTCGACCTTACTTCCAGGCCCATCCAATTGAGATTCCAACTGCCTATCCTCTAAAGTCAATATTGAGGAAACCTGAGGTATCGGGAAGATTGGTCAAGTGGTCTGTGGAGCTAGGGGAGTTTGACATAGCATATGTACCCCGAAACTCCATTAAAGGGCAGGCCTTAGCCGACTTTGTAGCCGAGTTCACCCCGGCACTACAGAACGAAGCGCAAATCATCGAAACTACGGGAACCTGGCTGCTGTATATTGATGGATCGTCAACCGATCAAGGATCAGGGGTAGGACTGGTACTACAATCCTCTGATGGACTCACATCGGAAAAAGCAGTCAGCCTGGGATTTAGAGCTTCTAATAATGAAGCCGAATATGAGGCCCTGATCTTAGGGATGAAGCTTGCCTTGGAATGCAAGGCTCAGAACCTCGATGTCTTCTCTGACTCCCAACTGGTAGTAAGTCAAGTTTTGGGAGAATTTGCAATTAAGGATGACAGGATGCTTCGGTACTCCGAACTAGTGAACCACTTAAAGCATTCCTTCCAGACTTTCACTATCCAGAAGATTGAGAGAAGCCAGAACTGTAGAGCAGATGCTCTGGCCAACATGGCCTCCCGCCTCAAGTCAGAAACAGATTCCACAATTAAAATCACTTTTCAGCCAGGATCCAGCATTGAGGAAGCATCAGTTGCTCAAATTGACGAACAACCCCAGAGCTGGATGACCCCAATCCTCCAGTATCTAGGATCCGGGCTTCTTCTAGAGGATAAAAACAAAGCCAAGAGAATCCGAATCAGAGCGGCTCGGTACCTAATCCTGAACAACAAACTTTACAGGAGGTCGTATTCTCAACCTCTGTTAAAGTGTTTGGCTCCAGACGAGTCACAATATGTTTTGGCTGAAATTCACGAGGGAATTTGCGGGAATCACAATGGGGGCAGAACTATAGCCCACCGAGCTCTATCACAGGGCTACTACTGGCCCGGCATGTTGAAACAGGCTAAAGAGTATGTTCGGAAGTGTGACAAATGCCAGCGATTTGCCCCGTACCAACATCAGCCTCAGCACGAGCTCATCTCGATTCCTAGTCCTTGGCCCTTTGCTCAATGGGGAATGGACATTGTGGGCCCGTTACCACGAGCACCTCCAAACAGGAAGTACCTCTTGGTGGCCATCGACTACTTTTCTAAATGGGTCGAAGCCGAGCCTTTACCGCATATTACAGAAAAGGAAGTCGAAAGCTTCACTTGGAAGAACATTGTCTGCAGGTTCGGCATACCACGTGTAATTATCTCGGACAATGGGACACAATTCACTGGTAAAGGCTTCAAGGCATTCTGCGAAAATCTCAACATCAGGCAACACTTTGCCTCTCCAGGCCATCCGCAAGCAAATGGGCAAGCCGAGGTCACCAACCGAACAATCCTTGATGGGTTAAAGAAGAGGTTGGAACAGGCCAAAGGAAAATGGGCAGAGGAACTCCCTGGAGTCCTTTGGGCCTACAGAACAACTAGAAGAACTCCCACCTCTGAAACTCCCTTCTCACTAGCCTATGGAACAGAAGCAGTAATCCCGGTTGAGATCGGTATGCCAACTCTGAGGACTGAGGCCTTCGAGCAAGAATCCAATGATCAGCAGCTGATGGAAAACTTGGACTTGCTCGAAGAGAAAAGGGATCAAGCCAGCATCAGGATGGAAGCTTATCAGCAAAGAATGGTCAACAAATCCAAGGTAGGACTCAAGACAGTCAACTTTCAAGTTGGAGACTTCGTCTTAAGAAGAGTCTTTCAGAACACCAAGGATCCCACCATGGGAAAGTTGTCACTAAATTGGGAAGGCCCCTACAAAGTAACGAAGGTCGTTCGACCTACCACTTACTGGCTTGAAGACATGACTGGGAAACCTGTTCCTAGGCCATGGAACGTAGAACACTTGCGGAAGTATTATCAATAAAGATGTTATCTTTTACTTCCATAAAACAGTCCATATATAAATGCACAGGCCTCCAGAGCCTAGTCCATCTATTAATGCACAAGTCTTATGACTTGGTCCATGTATAAATGCACAGGCCTCCAGAGCCTGGTCCATCTATTAATGCACAAGTCTTATGACTTGGTCCATCTATAAATGCACAGGCCTTCAGTGCCTGGTCCATCTATTAATGCACAAGTCTTATGACTTGGTCCATCTATAAATGCACAGGCCTTCAGAGCCTGGTCCATCTATTAATGCACAAGTCTTATGACTTGGTCCATCTATAAATGCACAGGCCTTCAGAGCCTGGTCCATCTATTAATGCACAAGTCTTATGACTTGGTCCATGTACAAATGCACAGGCCTTCAGAGCCTGGTCCATCTATTAATGCACAAGTCTTATGACTTGGTCCATCTATCAATGCACAGGCCTCCAGAGCCTGGTCCATAATGTACGAGTGTTGACTTGGTCCATCTATTAATGCACAGGCTTCCAGAGCCTGGTCCATATATCAATGCACAAGTCTCATGACTTGGTCCATCTATAATGCACAGGTCTCTAGAGCCTGGTCCATATATCAATGCACAAGTCTCATGACTTGGTCCATCTATAATGCACAGACCTTCAGAGTCTGGTCCATGTTATACGGATCTTAAATACTTAGTTCATAAAATATGCAGGCCTACCGAGCCTAGACTACTTTAATGCACAGGCCTTCCGAGCCTGGTCCGTCTTCAGTTAGCAGATTCTGTGATCCAGTCTATTCGAAGCAGAAGTTCCGAGCATCTATCACCTAAAGTTTCCTAGATCGAAACACCTCGGATCTGACACTTATATTATTTGGCTTAACTGTCAAACGAACCAGTACTATGGTTTCAACCAAAGGTAAAGTACTTCGATTCTGGCATTTTTCTAAGTTCTTTGATTTATTTTCAGAACAATCGGAGATGCATAAGAAGGTGCTTAAGTTTCAAAAAGAGCACATTCACAGAAAACATCAGATCTGAGAAGAAGAAATTCAACTTTATTGATAACTCAAAAGATTTACATCAGTACAAAGACACTACTACAGAAGCTATTACAGAAGCTATTACAGAAGCTACGCTTGGCAACATAATGGCTCTTCTCCTGGGATGATAAAGGGGCACAAGATCCAAAACCTTCAAAACCGCCTTCATCGGCTCCATTTGAAAGGAAGGAACCCTGAACCCCAGTCTGCATCAAGTAGTGCCCAGGCCATTTCATCATCACTATCACTGGTCCCATGACCAACGGATGATGAGGGCTCTGAGCCTCAGGAGACTTTTCATTCTCCACCTTTGTAATCCGCATAACGCCCCAGCCAATTGAAGCAAAGGTTCCTGCCACGTCACAAAAGGGAGAAGGCGGCCCCCATTTATCTCCCTCAGAGCAGTTGTCACTGCCGAGTTATAAGCGGGAGGAGGCAACCCACCTTCAATCTTCTTCTTCACACCGTCTGTTTCACCCCAGCCACTTGGAGCAAGGGTCTCTGACAGGGCGTGAGGAAGAGGAGGCAACTCACCTTCGTCTTCATCACCAACGCTCCAGGCCTCGGTTGAATCAGGGAGGGGCCACCACCAATCGGAGAAATCTCGATTAGATACCAGAGGAAACAAGAAGACTTGTGCCTCCTTCAATCCTTCCTTGGAGACTGAAAATAGGGGAGGGTTAACTTTTGGCCACAGTTTAATTATTCCCAACTCAGGCAAGGAATCATCCATCATCTCCGGACGAGTGGAAGAACTCCGGCAGCATATAAAAACCTCTCTTACAAACAATTCGGGGAGCAAAAGGGTTGAGCACAACCATATGCCCTCGTTTCCATATATATAGACACTGGAAGACCAAAAGCCACCCAGTTGAACCGTCACAACGGTTAAGCGAAGTGTTAGCTTCGAAATCCCAAACGACGGAGGTGCAATAAATGGAGTATTAAACCACCCTCTCGGGAGAAACAAAAGGCAGGGCCATACACGTAATACACAGGCGTTTTAATCTTTCCCACGTATATGACGTGACGGTTTCTCCATGTCATTAACACTTACAGGGCCACGTGTACAACAGAGGTCCATCAACTATAACGTTTCTTGATTTCAACCAAAGGTCTGGAGGCAGAAGATCTGATCAACCAAACTACAATCACGAAGGTATCTACTTATTATTATGTCCCCGGATTCAGAACGGTCAGCTTTGAAATACTTCAAAAAAGAAGTCTCCAATTACTAACCTAAGGCAAGTAAAGAAGTTCGAAACACAGCTACCTACAGAGGAAAATCTGATCTGGTATACACTAAACTCCAGAGCAATGCAACTTGCAACGATTATTACCATCAACTACATGTTAAGGCACTACAGAGCCACATAACTCAAAGATATGCACAAATGCTACAGAGCAATATAACCGAAGAAGCAAGCATTAACCAAAAGACTGTTCCATTAAACAAATGTATGTCTCAAGTACATTGAAAGATAACCAAATATAGATCCTAAGCCTGATCAGCAGGAACAGGATCAACGACAGGAGAAGGTTCGGCAGGTGCAGTATCAACCACCTCAGTCGGTACAACCACTTCCGTGGGATTGGCCGGGAAGACATCAGCCACTTCGTCCTGGTTAACCTCTGAAGGTTCAGATCCAGGCGGCACAATTGAGGAAACGTCTAGGTCAGGAAACTTGGCAAGAAGCCGAGAGCGGAAGTTATTAAACCCAAACGTAATCAAACGCTGGGCCATTCCTTCCAGCTTCGACCTCATCTCCTCCTCATTATCCACCAATGCCTGCTCCACGGCTTCATCGAGCTGTCTACGGTGCTGGTACCGCAAGCCATTCAGCTCCACCTGCAACCTCCTTGCCCGATCAACGGCAAGGTCCTTCTCTGATTCCATCACTATCAAGGAGTTCTGACACTCCTTCAACTTCTCCGCAGAATCATGAGCCTCCGACCGAGCAGTACCCAACTGGAGTCCCAGTTCGTCCAGATTGGCCCTAAGTTGGTCAAGCTCCTCCACAGATGGAGAAACCTCCACCAAAGCAGAAAGGGTATGCAAGGTCTGCATAACACAAAGAAAACGACTCAAACACCAGTATAAACGCTTAAAGGTAAGAGAAGTATGGGCCTGACGAGCTCACCTTAACCTGAAGAGCGGTCAAGTCAACAAGAAGCTTCCCCGACGCCTGAGGCTTAATTTTAACTGAGCCTTTGGCCCAGAAGTCACTCAGAATCTTCTTGGCCCCCTGACCAGCAACATCAAGAGCCACCGATGATGATGCCTTCTTACCCGCTCGACGAGACGGGATTGGAGGAACCACCGTGATAGGGACAGGAGCCTCTTCCTCCCTTTCAGCAGGCCCGGGAGAGGACGAAATCAGCCTCCGCTTCTTCGGAACGGGAGGAACCACTAGAGAAGAAGCCTCCCCCACCACAGGCAGTGATGGCCCGGACTCCCACTGAGCCATCACATTATCAGCAATCTCCTCAACACTACCCCTGGCAGCCATTAATTTATCAGGGTTGACGATGGAAGAATGATCCCTAATGCTGGGCTTCAAAAGCTTCTTATACTGCTTCTGAACCACGGGAGAGAAATCTGGTCTCTTCCACGCACTCTTAACTGCAAAGCAAGCACAGAAATTGATCAGTTCAATAAATTGGCAAACAAAACGGAGTCAACGCAGCCACGGAAAAGTTCAGTCTCACCCCTTGGCCCAGTGGTTCGAGGGAATGTGGAAGGTTGACCCTCGAAGTTCTTGAATTCCCATCCTCCTTTAATAAAGAAGTACCATTTCTTCCAGGTCTTGTTAGAGGAGGGCACAGAAGTAAGGGGTCTGAACCCACTATCAAAAGACATATAATAAAGGCCTTCCGCCTTTTGAAGTTTTAGATCCATATTGCTATGGATCAGGTCAAGGGACACCTCGACATTATTCATATGCCCTAATACGATAAAGCTCAACAGATGTCTCCAACTGTTAAGGTTCAGGTCTGCGGGGCACAGATCAAACCAACAAAAGAATTGTTTTATTATATCAGAAAAGGGGAGTGTAAGACCCAGTTCAAACCAGGCCAGATAGGCACAGATTTCTCCATCTCTAACATCGCCCGGGCGATCTTGAGAATCTGGGACCCTGAAAGTAACATTTTTGGGAAGTTTGAACTTTGCCCATAACTCCTTCAACATACTTTCAGTAATTACACTCTCACCCTCCTCTTTGCGACCAGACCGACCAGAGGTCTCGCCAGCCCTGTTCGGGGGATCATCAAAAGCATCGACAATCTTAACCCCCGGACTAGAGGGAGGAACTACCATTCTATTTTCGTCAACACTCACTAATTGCATTTGAGGATCAGTCTCAGAAGGACTTCCCAAACCAGAGTGTGATTCTAAGCCAGACATGACGAACAAGAGAAAGAGACGAAACAAACGAGAAGGAATGAAGAAGGGGACTAAAAGTCGAACCTGAGATCAAGAAAGGGTTATGAACACCGGAGATCCTCCAAAACTCCAAGATATGTCAAATGACAGTCTGGTACTGTAGAGATAGATGCAGAAGAAAGGTGCGAAAGACCTTTCCCTCTCTCTATATACTCATTCGAAATATGAGCCTTCCAAGACGAGCCGACACAACGGTTGAGAATAATGATGGATCCTCGAGTCTCGGCTGCGCAATAAATGACACGTTAAATCGACGTCTCGAGAAGTGGGAAGGCAAAATGTATGACTCTTCACAAAACCCTCAACCCTAGTTAAATTCCTAGCTTTTAACAAGGGCTCGGGGGGGGGGGGGGGAGTAGCTGATATACCACAAACAGACATACCAATCACTTTGAGACATGTGTGCCCATCAGATTAACAAATCTCGATCCTACAGAGCTCATATACTTCGGTCATACAGAACAGCTACAAGCCTTCAGGGCATTCTTATTTATATATCATTCATAACCGATAAACTCGGTCATATAGTGCAGATGAAGCATTCAGGATATTCTCATGTACATCTTCCAGACCTCCTGTTCTGGACAATATTTATTCAACGTTGCATATATAGTTTCCTTAACAACCGTTAAGCGGGGAATAAGGAAACAGCCTTCAACACGGAAACTACTATCTATGATTATCTCCATCTACGATTCAATGCTCCACAAGGTAACTGCAAATCTCCGATGATCAAATCCTTATATTCGTGGCGGCAAAACCTAATCAAATAAAGATAACCACGGCTTATATATTAAACCCTAGAGGTACGCTTTATTTGCTTATGCTCATTCTTTGGCTTTCAATACAGTCTTTCAATTCCCTTACTTACTTAAGCATCGGAGCGGCTACCGTCGGAGCCAATCCGGTGGTCCTTTGATCATCTTTCTGAGTGTTCTACAGGTCACGGAGCCCTCACGTGTTGCGAGTCAAAAAGTGCAGCATCAATACTAAAAGGGTAAAATGGTCATTTTATACTTTTACATGTTTTTGCTTTTTGAGACCTATTTTCACAAATCAGACTTCACCGTTGAGTCCAAAATATTTGAAATAATAAAGATTCACTATTCACTTAGTTTAATCGGAGTCTGTTTGACTCACATTTGACTTAGGATATTTTGGTAATTTGGCATTTTTACAGGTATTTTATTTTTCGGGACCCCATCTCGTATAACGGACCTCACCATTAGATCCAGAAGGTCCACAATAGTAAATTTATACTATTCACTTTTGCTTAATTTAGATATCAAAAGTTAATTTAATAATTAACTAAATTAAATTAATTAAGTATAATTATAATATATATTATTTGGGTGAAATAAAACCACATGTGCCTCAGTGGCACAGTGGTCCGTCTTCATGGTTCATACCCATAGGTCCTGAGTTCAAGCCATGGGGGCAACAGCCCCTGCGCATTTTTTTTTCCTCAAATCCTCCTAATGAAACAGTGGACTAAGGGTTAACCAGGGATGGGATAACCCTATTCCCAAACTGAATTTAAATTTGATTTCTTATCCTAATATCCAAACACTCCCCATTTCCACTTAAGTTAACACCATAAAACTGTGCCATTTCACACAACCCACCCGACTCATGACCTGTTGACCAACCCGTTGATTGAACAATGACCGTCCTTCATGTTTTTTCGGCAGTCTCTGGTCACCATCTCTAGCGTCTGTGACCGAAAAATTGAACCCAGCAACCTTTTTTTCTTCATTTTTCTTGCGGTTTTTCTCCTCTTTTTTGATTCTAAACGTCTCCAAACAATATTTTAAGCATTCCTGTAACATTTTTGGCCCTTAAAACCCAACGAAAAGGCATGAAATTACAACTTTGCATTTTCTGATCATACACTATATCTACCCCATTTCTCAACCGTTTCCTTTGCGGTTTCTTCCCAAATTCCTATTTTTCTCCCTAGAATAACATTCTACTATCATATACAAGCCTTGAGCAATTCTAAATAAAAACAAGAATAAATTTACA